>JAKCPI010027326.1:0-41722 GCA_023213315.1 Euborellia annulipes
AACCAATACGGAATTTTTGATTCTGTTTGCTACATATTCGACACACTCTAATGGCAATACGAGGCTGAGAAACAAATTTTACAAAATAGTACAGACTTTTGCACAATTGATGGTGCTGAAAAGTGGGGTTGTATGATTGAGGGTTAGCACTTCTCATTCATGATCCCTTCAATTATGTCTGTGTGTATGTGAACACGATTGCTTCAAAGCAGAGCAGCCAGATCGATGAAATTTGGTATCTACCCCTTAAACTAAAATTGCTTAAGATTTCTATCAACTTTTTGGAGTTTTTTTAACTTTCAATCTTTTTGTAATATTATATGATAAATTACCCTATTTTAAAAAAGGTTTTATTCTTTGACATTTTTTTGAAAACTTTACGACGAAGATTTTTGAAATAATCAACTTGAAGAAAAAGACAAAAATGTCTTTCTCTTTCATTGAAAAATGAAAATTTTTTACTTATAAATATTACAAATCAATTTTTTACAATTCAATTATTTTATTCATTTATTTCCAGCCTGAAGCTTTATCGTGATCTTCAACTCCCTTTAAGCCCTGTTGGACTACCAGGCGCTTCTACTCTTACTGAATTAGGCGTTAATTCAGCAGATGCATTACCCTTTCTCCTGAACTTGAAAGTGGAGCAGCTTCAAAGCAAGAGCATGTTCTTGCTGTGGTGAGTTGAAAACAATTTTAAAATCTGTTATAATAATGAAAGAAAAATCAGGAGAATAATAATGCAGCATTGATGGGGGACCACTTTAAGATATTTCGACCAGCATCACGCCTGGTTATCATCAGTACAAATGATGGGCGTGATGCCAGTCGAATTATCTGCAAAATAAAATGATGTGAAAGTGGTCCATTAAGGCTGGTATATTCTCCAAATTTTCCTTATGTATTTCGTCTTGTGACTTTCAAGATAACATTTTATAATAATTGTTGCTTCATGTCTTGAAAAACAACTTATTAACAACCTCCATTTGATCTTTCTACTAACGTAAGTTTTATTTATATCAATTATTAATTTCATACTGATCTTTCATATAAACCTTTTATTACCATATCTCTCTATAAAGAGAGATGTTTGCAAATAAATGGGGAGTCACCCCAAAACGACAGGTTTTTTTCTACAAAACTTTCCTCAACTTACAAAAGAATTAACCCTTGTTCTTAGTGGTGATGGTGACAGAAAAATAACAAGCAGCCAAATTTTCTTTTATTCAGATTTTGCCCTCACGTCTGACGTTTCGACCCGAGGTCTAGCCACCTTCAGAGCCGGTTGACAATAATCAAAATGAAGATGGCCTAGACCTCAGGACATTTCGATTTTGATTATTGCCAAAATGTCTAGGGCATCTTCAGAGACGGTTGGCACATCAGCTAATAGAAAAAGTTAATAATTTTTGGGCACACATGATAAATATTGAAATTTAAAAAAATATAGGAAAATATTCGTCTTTTTTTTAACACTAAAAAGTCAGTCCCCTGGGATGTACCAGCTCAGAAAGGTGAACATTTAAATGCAAACTTATTATAAACTATTAGATTTATATCATTATTATCCATATTGATATAATCTAAGATACTTTATTAAGCGTTGTTAAATCATAAATTTTGATTTTAAATATATTTATATTATTTTTTTTATTTCAAAGTCACGTACTGTACCTCGATTCGAGCTCCAGTCCCCAGGCTTATGTAAATATATTATACACGGTTGATAAAATAATTATCTGCTTTATATAAGTTTAGGATGTAAAGATCGCATTAGTGCCCAAATACCGGGCGTTAGCCATCTTTTATCTACTTTTATTGTTATTTTTGTATCGAAAATCAGCATTCGTCAGTCCCTTAGTAAGTAATATTTTGGAAATTTATTAATAATTAGGCTATTTCAACAATATACTGGTTTTGCTGTCTTTTCATTGTTATATTTAATATATAAAAGAAAAAAAAAAAAGAATATTCCATATCAATTAGCAGATTTTTTGTGTTTTATATCAAAAACGTCAGTCCCCTGAAAGTTTTTCAACTTCAAAGCTAAGAGGCTGATGAGCATATATATAAAATACAAAAAAAAACCTGAATGTTACTATGGATACAATAAAATGAAATTATTGTCTCTCAAAATCATTACAAACAATTGAAATCAAAAGTTACAAATTGTGCATTTCAAATTCAATCCCAAAGTTAACCCATTTTTGTAGAGTGACCCATATACTATATATATAGCCTAAACTAAAACAATCCTAATAATTTTTTTAGAATCTCCGTGAATTATCGATGCACCTTGTGAAGGCTGGCTCAACTCATGGAGGTCGCTCTAGACCAGTAGGAATTTCTGGAGGCCTAGGTGGAGGAAGTTCAGGAGGACCAAGTCCGATACATGTCCACGTTGTTGCGACCCGTTATGTTTCTGCTCAATTGGAAGCGGCTCGACATGTCTGTTTAATGCTCTGTCGTCGAGCAGGAGCTGATCCTCGAAATCATCACACTAGAGGATTTGACTTAATGTAAGTATTTCTTATTAAAAAAAAAAATAATAATAATCCAATAAATACAATATAAGAAATTAATTTTGTTTTTCAGCGATGAACTTTCTGCTCCTCAAAGAACTGCTTTATTTCGACTTCTTGAACGCTACAGTACTGCCGTATCAGCAGTGGCTTTTCCATTTCCACCTGGATATGCTTCATTTCTCGCTTATCTTGGTTTTCGAATATTTTCCAGAGAGATGTTTTTACAATACGCACATAGAAACGCATTGGAATTGAATATTGATGTGATGAAAGCGATTATGGCTGGTATATTTTTTATAGAATAATATTAAAATTTTGGAACAATTAAAAAATATTTTTTTTCCATTTTAGACACTCCAGATTCTATTTCTGGAGTAGCTTTCAAACTTCGTCTAATTCGTCTTCTTCCTCGATCTCGTGGTCGACGTCTCCTTAATCAATGGTCTCATGCTGCATCTTTGATGTTTCGTGCTCGAGAACATGCTCTTCATGTACTTAGCGGAGTTCAACCTGGACCTGGAGGCCAGGCTGCATCAAGACATACCGGACCATCGCCGGCAAGAGGTCTATATTCCTAATATTATAATAATTTTTAAAAAACCTTTGGCCATATTCTTATAGATCGAAACTAAACATGAGACACTTGATCTTTTCCCATTTATTCTCTACTTGTAAAATCGAGAAGAGCATGAGCATTCAAAGAAAATTTAAATACAAATCTGGTGTGACTGGTCGCACAGCACCACAACTTTCTTTTCATAAAGATCCTCTACTTATTTTGACGTGAATAGGTCTTTATATTTCTGTCACATGGTGTAATGCATTGGTAACAGGGACGTCATTTCAGTTTTTGCTTGGAGGGGACAAAAAAATTTTTTATATCCTGTGCTTCTTAATTTAGATATAAACATAATATAAAATATCTATACCATCTCTCTCTAACTAAATAAACATTTGGGCTAGAATTTCGAAACTAGACCAAAATATTTTTATATAAATGCACAAAATTAATGATAAAGAATCGCATTAATATTTCATCCCAGACCCCCCTTTCAAATGACGTCCCTAAATTGGCAAATACTTAATTAGCACCGCATATACCCAAGAAGGATGGAATTTATACAATGCTTAGGAGCCAATTTACTGATTTAAATAAAGCAAAAAGCTTCATGAATCTTTTCTATTTGTCTGATGATATTTTGAAAAGCCACCATATCATAGCCACAATATCATATTATATATATAATCTCTCATTTTATCAATATTAATTCATTTTAATAAAATTTTTTCCTTGTGTTTTCAGGTCTTGCGGCATTTCCTTCTGCAGATCGTCTCTCTCCTTTGGATACTTTTCTGGATCTTCTTACAGCTAAAGGTAAAAATTTGTAAATCCACTTAAATAAGGTTATGCAGAAAATATACCTAGGGTTGCTTTCCGCATTAAAATAATTTATTTAAATTAAATTGTATGCTGGGTATGTGAGATTGGAGTTGGAAGGACAACAACAACGCTGTTTTTATTCCTCCCAGCTCCAAAATTATTTATTTATTTCGTATTGCCTACGCAATCCATCCTCACTGCATAAAATTATACATATGTGGAGCGTGTTTTAAATGATAAAATTTAACATGAGAAGCCATTCTACAATTGAACGAGCCACTGAGGGAAAAATTATATCTGTAAATGTCTATATATTATCTGATATCAGGGGTGAATATAGAAATTTTTTTCGAGGGGGGGGGGGAGGGAACTCATTTTTAAATACTCCCCCCCCCCCATACATAAAAATATTTTTAAAATACTGGATATACTTCAGCCCCGAGAGGCAGTGGGGTATTCCGGGGGGGGGGGGGGCGCCCCCCCCCCCCCCTCCCCCCCAAAAAAAATTATTATTTCTATTATTTTTTTTTTTTTTTTTTATTATATTTTTTATTTTTTAATTAATTTTAAAAAATTAAAAAAAAATAAAAAATATTAAAAAAAAATTAAAAATTAATTTTTTTTAATTTTAAAAATTTTTTTTTAAAATTTTTTTTTTTTATTGGGGGGGGGGGGGCCCCGAGAGGCCCAGGCCTTCCTCTCAAAGACAAAAGATTTATTAAAAATTTGCTTATATATTAATATATTTCATTTTTTTTTATTTCTTTTATTTATGCGACGCACTTTTTCAAACAAAAATATAGATATTGGCTATTTACTCGATTATATATATATAGATTTGAAAAATTTCCGGGAGGGGGGGGGCGAGCCCCTGTCTTATATAATTGGTTAAAATTCCTTTTACAAAAAAACAGTGACTCGCCTGACCAGCTCAATTCTATTACTCTAATATTTGATAAAGTAATTATTTTAATGTGGAAGCAATGTATTTTCTCCATAACCTTAACGATTTATCCCAGCATATTTAACTTCTCCACTTATATAAGTTCTTTGTTACAGCAAGTCTAAATGAGTTAGATTTCGGATTATTAATTGAAGCCACAATAGCTTCAACTGAAGAATTTTTGATTGATTGATTTTAAAATCAATTATAGTCTCTTTTCCTAGATAAACTAGTCAATTAGAAAATTAATTTAAAAACAAATTTTTTGCAAACATTTTCTACTTAAAATATCAATGTCGATAAAAAAAAAATGAGGTTGAATTTTATAATATTCTACTTTCAATTTGTATTGTGTAAAAGGATACTTTTTATTCTACTACTGTATCTATTTGACAATATCACTCATTGGTTGTAAAATGTAATGTTAATTGATATATTATTTGTATATTATAAGGAACTCAACAAAAAAGCATGGTACGCTTATGTATATAATGCTACATACATTTTTTAATTGTGTTAAAGTTTAATTTGTTTTTAATGTTACGTTATAGAAGTTATTGGATATTTGTTAAATGTTTTTTTAAAATTTTAAAACGTACAAATATTGACCAAAGAAATTCTCTCATTTTTGAATAGTTCGGGATAGAGGGATGACCTGTCGATTTTAATAAAAAATCATTCCACTTTCAATGCAGGTATAAATCTAATTTTAAAAAATATGTTTAAATATACATGACCTTTCCCCTTTATTAATTTTAAACAAAAAAAGTAATTTTTATTTTTGTGAAAGCCTTATCAAATAAAATAAAATAAACTTATTATTTTAATTTTTCTTTTAAGAAACATTAAATATATATTTTCAGATAAAAAGAATCAACAGGCTGTTATTTTTCTTTTCTATTTGAAATTTACGTAATAATATATATATATATATATATATATATATATATATATGGATATATATCAATTTCTTCTTGTTGCGCCACTCACTGTAAAACTGATATGAACTACCGTATATGACAGGGAATTGTAATTTTTTATCCTAAATGCAATAGGAAAGTATTGTGATCAAATTAAAAATTCGATGCCGTGACTTTTATTGGAATTCTCTTCTATCTTTGAAAGACAAAAGTTTCAATTAAATAGTTATTAATTTGTTTATTAAAGCTTTTGTGGTTTGTGTTATTATTATTATGGTTTGTTTTTAATTATAGACCTCATTTTGTATTAATTATTTATTAAAAATATAAATACTGTACAACGTTTCGACTGCTTATTCTGCAGCCGTTTTCAAGTACTGTGCACTTGCTCCGATTCAAGTGAACAACGCACACCAATTGATCAAAAACGTTTTGCTCATTGCCAACGCACACCGATTGAGCAAAACGCTCAATAGCAAAACATTCTGTTCAAGATGTCGAATCATGCTCGATTGTGTTTTGCCTCCTCGGTGTGCATTGACCCATAGAAAAGCATTGAAAAAACAGTTTTAGGCATTATTAGTCAAAAATGTTTTGTCCGAAAACGTTTTTGCTCAATTGATGTGCGTTCAGCCTAAAAGGCTAATTCAGCAGAACATGCAGTCGAAGTGTTATACAGTATTTATATTTTTAATAAATAGTTAATAACAATAGGAAAGTGATTAAATGCAGTCTATAATTAAAAACTCTCATAAAAATATTTCTTATATATTTTTAAAAAACAATGAAATAATCAGCCTCTCGTCTCAGAGAACATTCTCTATAAATTAGCTTTGGATGAATAAGAATTAGTTAGCTGGAATAAATATATTATGAATATATATATATTACAATTCAATCCAAGGTTCTGATAATCAGGGATTCCAAAAGAATGAAAATTTTTTAGCAATAATAAGCCAGCAAATATATGATTTTTAATATAATTTAATTCTTTGCTTATACTTACACATTTAATTTTACACATTTTGATAACATATATCAGCACAAAAAGATAATCATATATATCTATATATTTATAAATATGTATTTATTATATATAATTATATAGATATATATCTATTTGTTTTCAAAATATATATATACATTTTTAAAAGTGTAAATTTATTTATTATACATGATGAATATGTATTTTAAAAAGATGTCTCTCTACACGTCGATTAATTTAGGCAGACATTTTATTTCGTTTTTTCAATATTTTTTTTTTTTTTTTTTTTTTGAACAATCAAGTTAATTTCATTTAGAAGACACTTGGTTTTTTTTCGAATCTCTTTATTACATATATATACAATTACGAGCATATTTCAATCACACTAGTATATTAAATTTATGATTTTAAAAAAATAACCGCACTCACTTTTTTTATAAAATGGCATTTATAATGTAATAGAGTTCATCAATCATTATATTATGTACATTTAGAAATTCAACGTAATATAAAAATTGAGTAGGAGATTCATTTGAAGACCGTTTTAAAAAAAAAACTTTTTGTTAAAAATAAAAATTATAAATTCCAATTATTAACAATATTTTAATTAGTTTTTTTTTTTAAATATTTACATATTCTTAAAAATATATTTTATACAATTTTTGGTAAAAAGCCATTTTCAATGATTTAATAATTTTTAATTTTACTACATTTATTCCAAGCTAAATATTCTAAATAAAGTATATTTATTTATATTTTAAATATAAATCACATTTTTACCAAAAAGTTTTTTTTTTTTAAGATAAATAGATATATTAACTTTGTTTTAAGAGCAATTTGACACCGTTTGAACCATTAGAGCGCAGGAATGGCATGTTTGTTGACCATAAAAAAAACATGAGCGTGCATTTATTGGTGTTTTTACCCATTTAAAGCTCTTGCAGTTTGTATTATTATTATTATGGGTGTTTTTAATTATAGACCACATTTTGTATTAATTATTTATTACAAATATAAATACTATACAACGTTTCGACTGCTTATTCTGCAGTCGTTTTCAAGGACTGTGCACTTCCTCCGACTCCGACTCAAGTGAACTAACCTCTAAAGGATCGTTGCGTGCATTTTATATACAACGACGTCAGCGCCATCTTCACTCATTCCCATGAAGTTAGACACAATCATCAAAGCAAGTGTTTACATAAAAAGCATGATGTTGCAATAAGTTTTTTGAATTTGATTTTTTTTTGTGTCGGAGCAAGTGCACAGTAGTATTTGAAAACGAGTGCAGAATAAGCAGTCAAAACTTAGTACAGTATTTATCTTTTTAAAAAATAATTAATATAATGTGGACAATAATTAAAAACTCCTATAATAATAATACTAAAGTTTTGTCAATCATACTGCGCAAGATCACGATTTTAATATAGCATATATATATATATATATATATATATATATATCAAACTGCTCCAAACCAAAGTCTTTAAATTATTTACTTAAAAATTTTATTTCTGGCCTTTTGAAACTCCTTTATAAACCATGAAATAATTATTTTTCACCTTTACCGAACATTTCTTTTGATAAATTTACACACTTATAAATCACATTTATGTACAACGTATATTACAATAATAACATTCATGAACAACTTAAAATAAAAAATAAATCAAAACAAATATATTGAAATAATAAATAATAAAGAAAATGGATTTTTTTGACTTGTATATGATATTTTTTCTATATCAGTACGTCATCTACAAATACAAACATTAAGTTTTTGACGCCAATAATATTTTTTTTTTTTAAACAATTCACATTGAATTAGAAAACATGATGACAATTAATATTTATGATAAACATTTAAGACGTCGAAAACTTAAAAATATATTTGTTATTGGTAGTTTTTTTATTTTATTTTATTTATTTATTTAGAAGAGTAACTAGAGATGAGCTAATGGTATTTACAATGAACAATTTGTCAATCGTTGAGTGAGCATTAAGTGAAATATTCATTTTACATTGAGGTTTTTTTTTTTAGAAAATCATTTTTTTTTTTAAATTGGCACCAATTTTATAATGAATTCCTCTAATTTGTATTTATCTTTAGAGGAAGAGGTTTAAGAATTCATCCCATTCGCACAATTGACCTAATAATAATCTTCCTAGTTACCCCTCTAAAAACGAAAAAAAAATAGAAATCAAAAATAATAAGCACACAACACTCACACACATATTTTGAATGGGGTTTCTTTTCATTTGGGTGATAGCCCTAAAACTATTCTTAACTACAAAAATTTTATCTTATGTTCAAATATAAAAAATACCTGCTAAGATTATAAATTTTATATAATAGTGTCCTTGCTATCGTTTTATTATTGTAAATGCTCAAAATATAATCAAAACTTTATAAAACAACTTATTTTAATAATATACTCTTAATTGTCCACCGATTGGCAGATTTAGAAAAAAAATTTGATGTTTTTTTTTTTTTTTTGACATTAACTAGTTTGTCAATAATGGACTTATATTACATTTTTTTTCATTGAGCCCTGTCCCCGGATGGATCTAGTATTTATTTTATTTTTTTTAATAATTAAATATTATGTCAACTAATTATTCATCTTTGGTAGGGTATTCATAATCATCAATATGAATAGATTTGTATGTACTTATATAAAACAACGAAATGCAACATTATTAGTATTATTATTATATTATTAGTATTTTTCATTTGATATCATCGAAGTTTTTATTTATTTATTTTTAGTATATTTCACTAACATGTCTGTAATATAAAAAAATTATGTTCTAATTTAGTTTTTATCTAGAATTTTTTTTTTTTATTTCACAAAGAGAGAAAGATTTATTTTTTTTTATAATTCAACATTTTTGCTAATGTAAAAATTTGCAAAGCGCAAACTTAATGAAATGACTTAAGTTTATATTGTGCTTTAACTCTGAGTGTTATTAGAAATAAATAATTTATCATAAATGAAATAATCCAAATTCCATATAACAGCAGGTCTATTCCCTAAGCAAAAACGTTCAACTTTTAACATCTGAAAACAGCGTTAATTCATTTCAACACCTTCTTGGCTCAAATTGCTATTCTGTAAGCAAAAACCTTTACAACAAAGCATTAACATTTAGTGTTAAAAATTAATGTCATGTCCATAGGGTCTATTCAATATTTTAACGCCGTATTTAATGCATAAAAATGGCGTCTTTAACCTTAAAAGTAAGGTTATGATTTCGACAGCTAGAGATAAAAGCCACATGTTAACGTCGCTGTTAAAACTTGGTTTAGAGAATAGAATTTTTAACGCTGGTGTTATTACTTTACTTTTTAACACCCAATTTAAGATGTTAAATTTTAACGTCTGTTTTTAGAGAATAGACCTGCAGGATATATAATTAATAAACCATCTCAATGCTTAGGGATTTGAATCAGACTTTCAACTTTTTTGGGCTATTTCCTTCCATTTTATCCCACAACCCTAAAATTTATGTGATAACAGGGTGAGTAATCCATGTCAACAGAAATAAATACACTTTAAAAAATGCATTAAATTGAATAAACCAAGTTTTAAAAACATTTAAGTCGTTTTAAAATAAGAAATAAAATATAATTTAGATAAGATTTGGGGTTTTAAACCTTTTGGAAGCGATCGGTGTATTTTGAAGATTCAAATTCAAACTTAGCACTTTCACAAATCGATGTTTGTTTGATGGTGATAGCGGTGATGACGGTGATGTATGTTATTATACGACCTTAAGAAAAACGAAAAATAATTTATTAGCTATAGAAGCTATCTTTAGTTTTTCTATAGATCATATAATAAATTAATAAGATCAGCCCGAAATTAAACTTTTTGTTTACGTCTGAGTTTAAAGGACCTATGGAAGCTGAATAATTGAGATGGCTTTAATAATAGTATAAGTCTCTAAAATGATCAGGTTTGAACAATCTATTTATATGTCTACTGAATTGATCCAGTATTGAGATTATTGAGTATAAAAAAATTTTAATTAGCCTAACATTTTGATTTTCATTGCATGAAATTTTAAAAATATTTCTCTATTTACTATTTTACATTATTATAGAATAAGAGTTCTTTTTCTAAACTACGAATTTTTTGATAATGATCATTTTAAGAGACTTAAAAATATTTCCTTTGATGATATATATATATACCGTAATTTAAATTAAAAATATATTATTATAATATTCTAAATAAATATTTATATAAGAGCCGGGTTAACATGGACTTTAGCTATTTGATGAGGCCCGCAACCCGGTATAAATGTGTTATAGTACTAGCTAGAAAAAATTGATGACTTAGTGAAAAAATTCTATTTACAGTTTTTTTTTTACATTGCCATTGTTTGTCCCGGCGCAATAATTAAAATTCAAAATTCAAAGCACAATATAAATATAGTCAATTTTTGAATGAAAGGCATTTTTTGTGCCACCTATGATGGTTGTAAGTACAAATTGAGATCAAAAGATATTGTTTTTTTTTTTTTCAAATACGAAAAAGATTGTTCTTTTTTTAATTCATTTTCAGTCTTGGACTCGTTTCGTACATACACATACACAGTAATTCATACACACTTTCACACACCCAACAGCCATATTAAAAAACGCTATTGATTGTAGTCAACAGGCACACTAGAGATATATTGTCTTGGTCGAGTCACTTTGGCATCGGATTGGCGTCGTCGGCTCATAGGGTCCCCATTCGGGGCCTACAATCAAACGAGATGTCCCTCAGCTTCTAGTCCAGGTGGCGGGTAGGCTGGAGAGAAGGTGGAGAGCATAGGCGCCGGGGGTACTTGGGGAGGACCGTTAGCCACTACAGTTGCAGAAGACGGGGGTGGATTATGCGAAACGGTCACGTCTGGTGGGACAGCACGATGGCCGGGAGGTGCTCGTCGAAGAGAACCGCTAGCTGAACCAGTTGGAACTCCTGCACCACTAGCTGTCGTTGAATATGGTAAATATCTGGCATCGGCGGAGATCACATTGTAGTATGGCCCATCGACGGCGCTGGGCGGAGGAACGTAATGAAGCTTGCCACCTACAAACATACCTTCTTATTTAGTTAATTAAAATCCATTATGCGGACAGACTGATAGACATGACATTTATATAAATAAAATAATAATAAAAAAAAATATTTAAAATTGATAGTAAGTCAAAAGTTTTATTATAAATGACTTCAATTTAGGTCAGACTAAGTTAATAAAGACAAGAGCTATTTAACGTCAAACGTTTCTCATTTTAGTGTTGTTAAATTTATAAATAAATTTAATTTGATTAAAATTTATGAAACTATTTAAAGTTTTAATGTGGCAATAGAGAAAGAGGATTGCATATAAAATGAATATTAAAAGAATTATATATTCTTCGGTTCATTACTAAAATTAATCAACCAAAAGACGAGGAAAGGATAGTACAGCAGCTAAGAGAAAAATAGCTCAACTTAAAGGCATAGAAAACATTTAAAATGTCACATCTTTGGCGAGCGGCGTCGAAAAACGCCATACAGAGGCGTGCTGATCAATGATTTTACCCTCCCTACAGTCACTAGATGATAGAAGAAGCGTGTCTGCACTTTATCCTATAGGTATACTCTGTCAAATTGAAATCAATTATTCCACCCAATGCAACATATATGCGGAACACAAGGGAGGCATCGTTCTAGCATCCCTATGCTGTTCAGGTCACGACTAACAGAACTATTAAATCCAATCTTCCTTTGTCCCCATGACCTCCCGAGAATGGAACAAGCTCCCTGCGTTTATCTTTCCCAAAACCTACAATCTTCAGACTTTCAAGTCTTTTCTCAACAAGAATCTTCTCAGTTCCCTCAGTTTCTCTTTTATGCCGTCTCCTAAAAAATTAAACCCATCTTACATCCATCCCATCTGTACATCAATAAACTAACATATCAGAAAGATAATTGTTTAATAAACATTTTTTTATTGAATATATTCTTCCTGGCTGCATGTGACCACTGGTCATTATAGGTCTTCGAACCTTATGCGCTCATTACAAAAACAAACAAACAAATTGACTCTTAAATTTATAAATCCCTTCCTCGTTTCTATATTGCTTATTAGCCACAAGTTATCTTTTAAATTTTTAGTATCAAGAACAGAAGAGAAATCTAACCGTCCCTAGATTAACATCTTAAGAAGAAGGTCATTTGCTTCAACTCACCTTCAACATGATGCGTGTAAGTATTTCGTGAGATGGTTTCGGGTTCCTCTCGCAGATGAGGTTGAGGTTGTCCATGTGCTGGGGTGGGTTTTCCAGAAGTTGGCTGTGCATTTATTGTCTGTGGCAAATGAACTGCAGGTGGTGGTGGATGTTGCATCTCGTAAGCAGGGTATCCTGGATATGGGTATCCTTCCATTGGGTCAATCAGGTATGTACTGGCTGCTGCAGCTGCAGCCGCCGCCGCCGCAGCTGCTGCTGCTTTCGATCCATCCTCCTGAAATATTTTAATACCCATATTAGTGAGTTTACAAGAACAAGAATGAACAGACAAATTTAAATATAGACTAGAATAAAAAATAAACAGTAATTTGGAAGGAATCTTAATAAAGTTCTACTACATAAACACAAATTATATCTGAATCCATTGTCATGATCCCGAATACGGCCCTAATCATTAATTTTATTATGTATTAATATAAGAAATAAAAAAAAACTCGACCATTTTATTAAGAAATATATAATTAATTAATCAAATATATTATAAACGTTTATCAATTAAAAATTTCTACAGTTAGAGACAGAGCTGTCACATTAACCGATTAAAAAATACTAGTTAAAAAAAAAAAATTTAAACCCATCTTAGTTTGTGCATCAATAAACTAACAAATCAGAAAGATAATTGTTTAATAAACCTTTTTTTAATATTCATATTATTTTAGTTTTATGAAATTTTTTGTTTTGTTAGATTGCCTCCATGATCATTAGCGTTGAAGAGGAGGAAAAAGCGGGCTGCGCATGCTCAGTGAGTTGGGAGATCATTGTTGGTTATTAATAGTGTTACTATGCCAGTGATTAGTGATTGTGTGTGTATTAGTGATAAATCCTATGCGAATTACTATTTCAAAGGTAAATATAAAAATTATTAATAATTAGAAAACAAATTATTTAATTAAACTAGTAATAAAGATAGTAATTTGTAAGTAGGAATAATTTGGAAAGATAATTATGAAGGAGATCTCTTCTCTTCTATCAATAGAACAGAAATTGGCGGTTCTATGATTTTATTGTAATTATTTTTAATTTATATTAAATTTCTCTAGTAAAACAGACCAGTGCCCGATAAAGCTATTGTGATCCAGTACCATTTGCTAAGAAAGGACCCGATATATTAAAAAAAAAAAATATTAAAAATCAAAATTTTTTTTTTAATTGAACCAAATTCTAATCTTTATCTAATTTGATTAAAATAATCTAATTGCTATTATATAATTATTTTAAAATTCATATTATTTTTTCTTCTATCATTCTATTATTAGATCAGCAGAGGTGGGGGCAAGTGGCTTCTCATATCCTTTTCCCTCCCTTTCCCCCACCACCACCCGGGGACCCGTTTGATGCCGGCCTCTATTCGAGGAATAATAAAAAACTAAAGACAGACAAAAAAAAAAATTATTCGCTCTCATATAAATATAAGTTTATTTAACAAGACCAGAGTGGCAAGTTTTATCCCGCCGAGTTTTATACATGGATAAAACTAGGCCGAGGTAAAAAAAACTGTAAAAAACCAACTCTATAAAAAAACAGGTTAAAGATAAATGAATTTTATTTGAATTTCCTTTCTCGTCGGGTTTGCGCATGTGCCGAGTATAATACACGGTTTTATACATGGATAAAACTACCACGGATAAAACTAGACCGAGGTAAAAAAAACTGTAAAAAACCAACTCGCTGGAAAAAAAAGGTTAAAAGATAAATGAATTTTATTTGAATTTCCTTTCTCAACGGGTTTGTGCATGCGCATCCAAGTTTTATACAGTTTATACGTTTTATACAATTTTTATTTTTGTATAAAACTACAAAATCATGTATAAAACCCAACTCTGAACAAGACTATGTTTTTTATTGGTGGACGAAGCGCCCCATGGCCCCCACGGGGGCTTTGCTGCTTACTGTAGGGCGTTAGAGCAGACCCAGAAGACTGTCCCCCTCCTGGTTTAAATAACGGTGGATAAGTAAAAAAATCTTTCTATAAGTTCTCTCACTTTGTTAGTTAAATGTACCGTCACTTGCATATATGCTGGCGATCCTGGGTTCGATTCCCGGGGGCCATGGGGCTTGGCCCACCCATAAAAAATATACAGTCTTATTTAAATATATCTATGGCTAATTAAGTCCGAGGTATATTGAATACTAATATCTCTGTAAAAAGAAATATCCTCACCAAATATTCAGGATTGCTGTCTCCGTTGCTATAACTTTCTGATTTTTCCGATACCGAGCTGAGTGTCTCTCCCGTAACTGTTTCGTTGTAACTACTTGGTGCATACATTTCGATGGTAGCCGATTTACTACTACTCTGTTCACTTGCAGCTGAAACAAAATGCATCTAGAAATGCAATTTGATCTCTTGCTTTTTTAAAGTTATTATAATTGATGAATATATTCTATGTAGACTATTTTATGCCGAACATGTTTTAAATAATTTATTCTACCATTTTAACAAATACCTTTCTAATTTTTTTTTTTTTTTTTTTTTTTTTACAAATATTTCTTATAAATAATAGACTTACGTATTTGGAATCATTTTTTAATACCTACGAAATATCTTTTTCTTTTATTGTCTCTCTCTTTAAAGTTTTTTTTTAGAATCTATGTATCGATCGAGGTTAATTTAAAAGCCGATTAGTCGACCAATTAATCGCCTTAAGTTTATCGACTAAAATTTTGTTCTATCTTTTCTTTTTATTTCTTGCTCGGTGACTAATAGAGAGGACATGAGCTTTACGTGCCTGGAGTCGAGGGTTCACTTCCAGTGGCGTATCAAGAAATTAATTATTATTTTTTTTTTGGGGGGGGCACCTAAACAATCCTGAAATATCCGAAAACATTGTATTAAATAGAAATATCTCGCAGTTAATTTTTTTTTTAACACTCACACTTTTTTCACATTCATATTCAAGCGTTTAATTCAAACTCACATATCTTGGAAAATTACTTTTCTTTTAAGGCTGATTAATTGGTTCTCTGATAGGCGATTATTGAAATGTACAAATTCTAATTTAATTTTTTGACCAATCGAGAATATATTCTTTAAAAGTTTATATTTAAACAAAAGTTTCCAAATTTCTTCTAATATTTATATAGCCTAATTTAATTTGATCTATTAAAAAAATCCCCATAGGAATAGATTCCCCAATTTTATAAATTTAATCCATTGTTTCTTTTATTGCTTTACCTTCGCGCATTCTTTTTTGACGTTTCCTATATATGAAGCAGAGAACAAGTGCGATATTGAGCAGAAGTAGTGCGGCACCGGTGACCGATACGCCGATGATGACCAATCGGGGAACGTCCCCACGACCATCAAGGATCTCGGTTATCATTTGATGCCGGGGGTCATAGGGCGGCCCGTCATCTAAGTACAAAAGCAAAGGGAAATTTGATGACTAACCTGTTAATCGTTTGGCGGTCCGTCTGTGCAGGCAGCAGAGAACGAGGAGGACGAGACCGACCAGGAGGGCTGTTCCGGCCACGGTGACCACGACGATAGCCATCCCAGGGAGGCCTCCGCCCCCATCCTCGCCCTGGCCACCCTGGCCGTCGTGAGACGGTGGTGCCTCGTCTGCAGGTCCCACGTGCAGGTTAGTTGGTTAAATAAGCCGTGCAAAACATCCCTTTTCTATCTTTCTTATCTCTTATCATAACCCAGTAATTAAAAATAAATCATAATAATAATAATAATAATAAATTTATACTGAATTTCCCTTAGAATTAATTTACGGTCTATTAATAAAATTTGGTTTCTAAACTTAATCCCGAGCCTAGGAAAACTTGCGCCCGGGGCCAAAATTATAATTTGCGCCCCCCTACCAAAAAAAATTATATTTTATTAAATATTTATTCAATATTAAATCTACTTACAGCCAAAATGTCGCCCCCAAATTCCGGGGCTCCTGGACTAATTCCAACCCCCACCCTAGACCAGACGACTAAACGAGATAAATATTAGATTTAAATAATCTTTTCTAATAACAAAAAAATATTTAATATTATTTTTAGATAAGATTATTTTTTGCCTTCACTACAATGAATAATACAATTTCTTTTGTAAAAATATAAACGCTGCCCGAGGGCTGGCGCCCCCTCGACCCCGTCATTGTTGCGGAACTATGTATTAAAACATCCCTTTAACATACAATTTTGTGATTTTTTTTTTTTTTTGAAGGGTTGAGTAGGCACCTCCCCCATCACTATTAGTCCACGCAAATATAATCTGACACACAAATTGACCACGGCATTTTTCATTTCATTTATTCAGAGATTGGAGGGCGCTTCAGCTACCAGGGCATTATCCATGGGTTTAGGGGGGATCTGGACCCTTCCCAAGGAAATATTAAGACTAAAGATGTATTTTTAAATTCGTATTTGAATAAAAATATTTTTAGTTAAAGATCGATCATAATAAATCTATTTTTTAGAGTTATTATTTTTTGAAAAAAAACTTATCCAACCCCAAAGGGCTTTTTATTGCTTTAAATACAGTATTAGTATGTATTAGTTAATTTATTTAAGATTAGGGGAGAAGGGACAAAATTATTATTTTATTTTTCTCGGTTAGTATTTAGTATTTTCATTCGTTTTAATATTAACAATTAGTAATATTCTTTTTTTATTAAAATATTTTTTATACTGTTATTTTTTTTTATTGTATATTAATAGATTAATTAATTTTTTTATCAGGCATTAGTTATTAGTGAGATATCGAGCAAAAGTTCACAATTATGTTTATTTAATATAGCATTTACATATTTTTATTATAGAAGTTAAATTTGAACTTAAAAATTAAATTTTCCAAATAAGCTTTAATAAATTTTTTATACACCTTCAAAATACTTTTTTTTTTTGAAATTAGAGCAAAGACAAAGAAAACAGTCTAAAAATCAAAATTTCAAAGCTAAGGACATCGGGAACTAAACAAGAATTTAATTTGGATATTAGATTGAAAAGTAATTTTTTTCTTCGACAACTTTCATGCTTTTTTTATATACATATTTTAAATGAAGTAACCCTTTAAATGGTCAATATTTGTTATTGGTGTATAATAAATAGATTCATAATTATCATAAATAAACACATCCGGATCAAGAAACCTTCTTACCTCTAGATTTGTTTTCCCCCTTGAATTTTTCTTTTTATTTATTATTTATTTAAAGTCTTAAAGTGACATTGATGCCTACCCGGATAGACCACCCCTAGCCTATACCAAGCGCTTAAACTAACAATATAATATTTTCTAAATTTAAAAAAATAAAAAATATGAATAAATTCTAGCTTATTTCCTTTTTAAATTTGCCCATCAACAGTAAGTTGGGTAGGTAAAGTATGTAATTGAACTGAAGCTGCCAAAATGCGTTTTGAGGTCCCCAGAATGCATTTAAGTACTTTTTGGAATGATGTCTGTGTGTGTATGTCTGTAGTAATTTTTTTTCGTCAACGAAAATTCAAAAACTATTTATTCAATTGTTTTGAAATTTTGCACTACAGATAAACTAGGGGTAAAGGCCAAGAACTGAAAAGCTTTTGGTAAACATCGGATCATTCCCCCTGGCTTTAGGAGAGGGCACATATTTTTTTCTTACATAACCTATAACTTTTTTTATATATTCAGAAACTAGACTTTCTCACGAGTAAAATGATATATAATATATAAAACATCGGACCATTAAGGGGGGATCTAGAGGGGGCAAGATTTTTTTCTTATAATCTATAATTTTTTTATATATTCGGAAAATAGACTAAATAGACTTCCTACCGAGTAAAATGATATATAATATGTAAAACATCGGACTAAGAGGGGGGCTCTAGAGGGGGAGGGGGCATTATTTTTTTCTTGAATAATGGGTGGGCAAAGTTGTGAACTCGGCTTAGTCCGACCCTTTATTTATTTTTATTTATTCCCACTTATAAAAAAAAAAATTGTTATAACTTTAGAAAAATATTTGATCCGAGTCGGTAGGAATGAAACCAGTCTTTAATTAGATTACCTTTACACTTAATTCAGCTCAAACTTGCCGAGTTGATGCGTTCCTCACAACTAATTTCAACTTTTTATGACGTTCAGAAACTTACATTGTCACTAATGATCGTATCCATTATGGTTGACCGAAACGTTTGCGCTGAATAAAGTGTAAATGGGATCTAATTAAAGTCTGGTTTCATGCCTCCCGTCTACAATCTTTTAAGCTCAACCAACAATCAATTTTAATATTAGGCCTATTTAATTTAAGCGATTGGATTAAGGGATGCTTAACCGATTAGTCTTTCTTTAAATAAATAAAATTTAATGAAAAATTCAAAGCATAAATTAAGCCGGGAAAAATTTTTTATTTTTTACTTATGATAATTATATTGAAAATAATTTTTTTTTTTTTTTAATTGAATTTATTCCCAAACATATTTTTACTAATAAAATTTCATTCAAAAAAAAACTTTTTAAACTTAAATTAAAAATAAAGTTGAAGTATACTCACTTGAAGTGGTTGCGAGAAGAGGTTCGGCGTTATAATTACTGCCCCCGAGTTTATTAAAAGCCATAATACCGATGCTATATTCGGTCCCAAGTTGAAGGCCATTCAATTCAAATGTCGTAGCGTTACTTGAGAGAACATCGACATATCGATAACCATCTTGGGCAGAAGAGGGACGATATCGGATTCGATAGGAGTTTGACATTCCACCATTGAAACCTGGTTCCCAACTCAGCAGAATCTGTAACCATTTCCAATTTGCAAAGTGAACATTATTATTATTATCATCTTGAGAAATCATTTTTTTTTTGTTAAAGAAATAAAAAAGACAAATTTACTACTTACAGAATCGTGAGTGAAATTTCTTAATTGTAGATTATTAGGAGGTTCAGGTGCTGAAGTTACATCTAATTTTATTGAAGTTGTTGCAAAACCCATATCGTTTCGCACTACACATTCGTAACCGCCATAATCCGAGGGATGGCGTACATTGCGCACTAACAAGATTGATTCATAGGTGACATAATCCACCTAAAAAATAATAATAATAAATAAAAAATTTATTAAACTTAGGAAGAATCAAAATACAGTATAATAATTTATTTTCTTATATCATTTTTATCTTCTTTAATTCAGATATAATTGACCAAAATTGCCTTCGTTCCTGATTAGTTCCGGGTTGACCAAGCTGGAGTTCGGGTTTTTTTTTTTTTTTTTTAATTGGAAAAAACTAAAAAAATACATCAGTAAAGTACTAGTAAGGCTACCCGAAGTTTCCAAAAGACGAGATCAAACGAAATTTGTTTTGTATACCGAAACTAATAAATATTTTTTTTTTTTTTTTTTTTTTTTGGAATGGGTGCATAAGGTCCGAAGACCTATAATGACCAATAGTCACATGCAGCCAGGAAGAAAATAAAAAACAAAAGGAGAAGCATAAAGGGGAAACTCAACTGCGGGAACTGAGAAGAGCCTGTTGAGATTAGACTTGAAAGTCTGAAGATTGTAGGTTTTGGGGAAGATAGACGCAGGGAGCTTGTTCCAATCACGGGAGGTCATGGGGACAAAGGAAGAATGAAATTGATTTGTTCTGTTAGTCGTGATCTGAACAGCATAGGGATGCTGGGAAGATGCCCTCTTGTGTTCCGTGAATATGTTGCATTGGGTGGGATAATTGATTTTAATTCGGCAGAGCATTGACCATGGTAATACCTAATGGTAATTTAAAATTTTAAAGAAATCGTTAAGGAGAATTTTGAGAAAATTGGAAAAAACTAAAAAAGTACATCAGTAAATTAGTATCCGAATTTTCCCAAGGATGAGAAGTAGCATAATTTCATAATGGTACAGGAACTAGTAGACCTATTAAGATAAGATTTGAAAATTTTAATTTAATCGAATTCATAATATAAAAAATAAATTTTTGCCCTCTATTTCTATTCTACTTGTTTTTAATGGGTTTATAAACCCACCTGATATGTAGCAATAAAATATTTATCCGTGGTATTGACAGGAATGGTAGCTCCTTCTCTTGACCAAGTGAAACGTAGTTGGGGTGCACCCTGTGCTCGACAGGTCAATCTCGCTGTGTCACCTGCATTACTTGCAGCTTTCGCAATACGAGGGGAAGTATCCATCTCCGGTTTATCTAAAAAAAATATTAGTCCAATATAAAATATCGATTTAAATTATTATAGAGGATAATCGGCACTTACATTTGACGATGAGATAGATTGGTCGAACAGTCTCGTTTCCAATACCATTTGAGAGCACACAATCCCAAGGACCGTTGTCTTCTTTCGTTGGACTTCTTACGGTCAAATATGACGTTCCATTTTTATATGAACGACTTGTTCTCTCTTCCATGTCAGATTCGGTGAATTGTGCATGTCGCCAAGAAAAATTAGTATCACTTAAAGGATTACCATCACCGGCACAATAAAGTTGAGCATCCTCTCCAGGGGTGACCAAAACGGAAGCCGGGTATTCACGTATTGTTGCTGAATCTGAAAATTATATTTAATATAATATTCATATATCAACTATATTAATAAATTTCTTACATTGAACGGTGATATTTAATTCAAAATTAGTTTTTCCTTGATTGTTGCCCGCTTCGCAGATATAAATTCCACCATCTTCTTTACGTAATCGTGTGATATTTATGGAAGAACCATCGATTACAACTCGAATATCATTTCCGGTCAGAGCACGGCCATCTTTCGTCCAGGAATATGTAATTTGTTCTGGGTTTCCACGAGCCGTAAGAGTTACGATCAAAGGTTGACCCTCTATTCCCATAAAACTGGTCGGTCCCTCATCAAACACAGGTGGATCTGCGTGAAAGGAAATAAAAAGTTAGAGATCAATAAACTTGCTTGGAGAAAAAAATATTTTATTTTACACGAATTTATAATAACATGGATGGTTAATTCTTTATTTGGTTTTTTAAAGTAGACCTATTTAATCACTCAATTGAAAGTTTTTCTTATCTGAGAGTTAGATATTATAAAAATATTATATTGATTGACTTACATACGACTTGAAGAGTAATAGCATCATGTACAGATCGTTGTAATTGTTCATTCGTAGCTTGACAGGTGTAAACAATCCCATTCAAATCAGGGCTGATATCCAAGGGTAGAGAGATACTGCTGACTGTACCACCGTGAAGTCCAGGTCGTGTCACGTTAATCACCCCAGTCACAGGAATTCCTTCCCGCCACCAGCTTAATCGGGCTTCTGGGTTTGACGAACTCGAATCACAAGTTAAAGTGGCCTTTGTACCCGGGCGGAGTTCAGGAGGATCTTTTCTGATGACTACATGGTCCGGAGGAACTGGCAAAAAAAAAGAAGAAAAAATTGAATTGAATTGTTAATTTGGTTGCCTAACTCACAGGCGTTTTCATATCGTCTCTTACTATTTAGACTCCTGATAGAATATAACGAAAATTAGATGTAGAATTCTTGTTATACTAAATATATCACAGTTTTGAACAACAGGAAAAGGAGCAGTGGCAGCCAAAAAATATAAAATATAATTTTCACAAATTAACGAGAAGTTTAAGGAAAATTTTATAATTCCATTATCTCCGGAACCTAAAGAATTTTGAAGGACTGATTGATAGATAATAAAATTTTCCTTGAACGTCTCGTTAATCGGAGGCTTTATATTTTTTAGCTGCTCCTGCTTCTTTTCCTATTGTATTCAAATGTTTGAAACTTCTGATTTTTAATTTATATTTATTTTTTATTAGGCCTATAAAATAAATAAGCTTTATCTATCTAAAGATTCCTCTTTAAACGAAATTAAATTATTTTTAAAAATTAAAAAATTAAACATTACTCACAATATACGCTCAGTTTGATAATTTCAAAAAGTGGTATCTCAGTAGCACTGTTACTAGCTTCGCATTTATATCTTGCTCCGTTATCTGTTACGTTTGTTAGAATTGTTACTTCCGCTGACACAGAACGATCTGATTTCTTTGTTGTGGAAGTTATCTAAAAGAAAAAAAAATTATTTAATTAGAAACTAATTTTTTTTTGGGAAATATGATTAAATTCAAGGCCAAAACCATTGGTTAATGGAATGAAAACAGACAGGGTATGTTTGATTTGCTTTTGGCGAACTCCAGGAAACTAATCTCTTTTAATTGGAATAAATATCTTATTGATTTTGAGTTAATCAATTCCAAAAATAATTTATTTAACCTAAGTAAATAAATATTATTAGAGTTGATAATGTTTACAAATATATATTTTACGTAATATAAAATCGAGATCTATTGGAATTCAATTACATTAATGAAGCTACATGCACATTTAAATTCTTCTCTAAATAGAAACAAATAATGAAAAATTTGAAATTATAATAACGTACCTTTTTATCATTTTTGTACCATGTAAGTGTCGGGAGAGGGTTGCCTCCGCTTGAAATACACGAGATCTTTTGTACAGTCCCTGCGGCGATGCTTGCACCCTCGGTATAACCCTGAATTATAGGCTGGCTGGGGGGATCTGAAGGGAGATTAGAATAATTAGCAATAAGCTACAATAACAATAAAGGGAGATTATAATGATTAGGAATTACAATCGTATTATTATTAATTTCAAATCAATTAATAGATATAATAAATAGGACTTTGTAAAAAACAATCTATTAAAAAAATATAATTATTTTTAAAAAGAAATTTCTATTAATTTCTAAAGATGGAACTCTATCTCTTGAGATAAGATATAATGGATATAGAGTGGGATAAACAAAGGAGCACTTACAAAGCACAGCTATAGTGTGCGTGCTAACGACATTCTCCGTATGCTGCATATTAAGACCATGACAGATGACGACAAGGCTTCTACGATTAGCTGGCACAAGGGCCGTAATGTTGCTCGTTGTAACCCAACCTCCATCTGGTGAGGCTTCGGTTCTTGAAGTTGCATTTCTTACATGACGACCCCCGACCATCCATTTGATTTCGGCAGGTGGATTTGAATTAGCGGTGGTACAGGTGAGAGAGACGGTCTCGTTGCCTCTGGCCTCTACTGGTCCAGTGATGGTCACATACGAAGGTGCGACTATTCACAAAATAGATAGGACTCATTATTAGTGTTGTCATTTTAATTTATTCTCGAGGGAAAAAAAAATTTCAAATACAGTCAGAATATTTTCATTAGAACAAAAATTTAAACTTGTTTTTTTTTTTATTTGGTATTTTTTCTAAATTTAAGGCCATTTAGCCCTCATTTTAATTTAATTTTTAACTGACTTCAATTAATCAATAGTAAAATTTTTCTACTATTTCTTATACGTCTAAAATTAATGAGCATATTTTAAATTAAAATTAAATATACAAATCAAACACTAGGTTATTTGTTTCAAAGGTTTTATTAATTAACAATTAACATCTCATAAAGTTATCGTAATTCGACAATTACTTGTCATTGATTACAAGTAATTGTCGAAATACGTATTAAGTGTTAATTTTTAATTAATAAAACCTTTGCAACAAATATTAATTTTAATTGTTGTTTAATTTATATATTTAATGTTAATTTACAAATGTTTTAACGAGAACCAACAGTTTAAAAAGTTTAAATATCAATATTTTATTGAAATACTTTTTTTTTTTTTTAAATCTCAAGTTAAATTACTTGTCAATAATTTTAAAGTCCGCATGGCGTTTGTTTTCGATTTTAATAAATGAAATTACCGAATCAATTACTAACAATTTGTTAATTTTAGATACTATAATTAGCGTCAAAAACGTTGCCAAAAAATTTGATTTATTTATTTCATTTGCTACAAGCTTTTTAATTACTAGAACAAAAAAAGAATTCAATTTTTTAAAAATTTATCGGAAGAATTCATTTTAGCGAATATCGATGGAAGCCTTTATAAATAGAATTGCAAACGATTGGGATTGGCTATGATTGGATTCCGATAATCGCTGGATGCTATTAATGGCATTAAACAGCCAGTCACTTACACAGGACGGTGAGGGTGATCTCGGTCTTCATCGGTGCTGGACTCATCACATTGCTGGCCTCGCAACGATATCGGGCTTTGTTATCACTGGCATTTGCGGTGAAAGAGTAAACATTCTCACTAACACGGCCTGCAGTTCGATATGCCATACGAATTTGTTCACCATTGCGATACCAGATGAGCTGAGCTGGGGGATTGCCCCCACGACATCTGCAGACTAATTCCACTGTTTGACCACGACGGATATTCTCGCCCTCGGTGTAACCTTCGATGTAAGGGACACCCGGAGGATCTGCAATTGAAAACCAGAATAAATAATCAAAATTTCAAGGGTTAGGTAAATATTTTCACTTTGACAAACTTGATGATAAAATAAACATGATCTTTTTTTTTTACATATATCAAATTTAGTATTAATTTAGAACTAGAACAAATTTAAATAAAAAAAATCAATACTTTCTCTCTCTATATATTTCAAATATAGGATAAGAGAAAGTAAAAAATAGTAATGGATGGCTTTACCAAAGAAATGAGAGAATGGTGTTTTACACCTGGCCTGCTAAATACAACATGAATCAAAGATAGAAATAATTGGAAAATGCTAGGGACAATTTTTTTTTTATCCATTTTTATATCAATATCAAAATTTGACAAATTTATATTATAGTATATACAGAAAAAGTAAAAATTCAATTATCAATTATAAAAAAAAAAACCTAAAATATTCCAAAACATGAGGAATTTGTTAAAAAAAAAAAAAGAATTTATAAACAGAATGGCTCTAACTTGCATTTTGAGAGGGTTTTTCTCAAAAAATACCCCCCTTCCTCACCCTTCCAAAACAATTTGATACATGGCCCACTGATCGTTTCCGATCCTTGTCATTACTAAACGAGCAATGTACGTTTTTTGTAAACACATCAGTTCTCGAAAACGGCTCTAACGATTTGTTTCAAATTTTAAATTTATACTAAATTATTTCCAGCACCAATATCTCATCTTTGGAAAAATTCGGGTATTAGTACTTTACTGATGTACTTTTTTTAGTTTTTTCCATTTTTTTTTCCGAAATTTCGTTTACCGATTTCATTCAAATTTTAAATATTTACTATTTGCGGCATAGGAAATAAATTATTCTAGGTCTCGTTTTAGAAAAACCTCGGGTACTGGTACTTTACTGATGTACTTTTTTAGTTCTTTCCAATATTCTCTTTGACGTTTTCTTTCAAATTTTAAATAGATCTAAATACTATACCCGGCAAACAAAACAAATTATGCTATCTCGTTATCTCGTTTTTGGAAGACTTCG
The DNA here is from genome assembly GCA_023213315.1 of Euborellia annulipes. NCBI lineage: Eukaryota > Metazoa > Arthropoda > Insecta > Dermaptera > Anisolabididae > Euborellia > Euborellia annulipes. Next base: position 26,308 of record JAKCPI010027326.1, read on the forward strand.
ATTACTAGTACTTTACTGATGTACTTTTTTAGATTTTTCCAATTTTATCAAAATAAAGAACCACCGAGCTTCAGGTCGGTCATCCCGGAACTGAAATTATTATTAGGATGCTACTATGTGTATATAAAAATTTGTCTTAAAAAAAAATATTAAATTTATTATTATTTTAATAATATAAATCAAGAATATATAAATTTATATTCGACTTAATTTAAATTTTCATCTTTCAAATAAATATTTATGTCATCCCATCTCGGTACTATATAATAAGTACATATGATAATAATCTATGTTTATTTTAATTATTTAAACCAAATAATTAACGAATGATTCGTATCGTTTTTGTAATTGAAAATTAAAAGAATTTTGGTTTGCTTAAATCAAAACTAAAGGGCATTCTTACTCTCTAAATACCATAAATAATTTGATTAGAGTAGTTATTTACTAATTCAGCATATTACAAACCGCTGATGTGAATTCCTCCGAAATGAACATCTGTATCATTTTGATAATGCTATAATGAATTTTCAAATTTACACATTCTCAATCCAAATGGAGTAGTGAGTGTGAATTTATTATTTTTGAATATCAGTTATCCAGACTGACTCTCTTGGGAAGGCGAGGAGTGAGAGTAGTTGATCCAATAATTCCAATAAAATCACAGTGTTAATAAAGATTTATACGTTTACGGATTATATGGGCTAATACGTTCTCATGGAATCTGACCCATGGGCTTGTGACGGTGCAGCTGGATGCACTTCCGGGTTTTCGATTCAAAATCACCCCCGACGGAGATGTACGAATGATGGCTATGCAAAGGCAACCGAAGTGAACCGTTTCAATTTATATAATTGGGATTGTTAATCTAATAGCATCTATGCCAAGCAAGTTGTTTATGTATTTTGACCTGGGAGAGAATAATACTGGGAGTTTAATGACATATTAAACAGAGAGAATCTGAGATGAAATGATCAAAAAAAAAAAAAAAAAGATAACGGAAGAGGAAGAGAGAGAAAAAAAAATAAATAAAAAATAAAAACCCTTTTTCTTTTTCAACATCAGAAAATAGAATTAAATCCAGTCGAGACTTTTAATTAACCAAGCTCAATGCATTTTAATTAATGATTTAAAGAGAGAAAAATCTTTAATAAGTAACTTTTCTAGAAGTTACTTAAATTTAAATAAAATAAATCTTCACAATTTAAAAGAGAAAAAAAAATGACATAAGAGTAGATCTAATAATGTTGAAAGAAATTAAAGAATAATCTTAGCTACTGTATTTCTCTAAACTTTTAAATTTTGTTTTTTTTTTAACCATTATATGTGAACCGAACAAAACAACTTTAAGCCCAATAGGCTTTTTGAGGTTCAAATGTTTAAATTAATTTTTCATTCAACGTATCATGTTAATTAACTTCGTAGATAGAATTTAGTTTCCTTCCCAATATACCGTATATTTGTGTTAAATCCACTGATTCTTAACAGGGCGCCGCGGATTCACAGAAAATTAATCAATTTTAAGGATTTGTGTCCCCCAGTAGAACTGACTTCCTGGATGTGGTAGTCATCTTACTCTCTGCTGCCAATATTTTTAAAAACAATAATTTGAATCTTTTAGGCTGAACGCACAGCAATTGAGCAAAAACGTTTCCAAACAAAACGTTTTTGCCTAAAACTGTTTTTTCAATGCTTTTCAACACAATTGGACATGATTCGACATCATTTGCAGCATTTTGCTCAATGGCAAAACATTTTGCTCTATACCAATGTACACCGATTGATCAAAAAGGTTTACGGACAAAACGTTTTGTCAAAGAGCAAAACGTTTTGCGCACCGATCGAGCAAAACGCTCAATGGCAAAACATTTTGTTCAATGATGTCAAATCATGTCCAATTGTGTTTTGTCTCTTAGGTGTGTGCTGACCCATAGAAAAGCATTGAAAAAAACCGTTTTAGGCAAAAACGTTTTTGCTCAATTGCTGTGCGTTCAGCCTAATAGATTCAAATTATTGTTTTTTTTAATATATTGGCAGCAGAGAGTTTTGTTCTAAAAAAGCTTTTGCTCATTTGGTGTGTGCGTTCAGCCTTAGTAAATTAAAGATCGAAAACGCCCGGGAGTTATGCAACCATTTACCATTGTCTGCATTGGATATTGCCTATCTAAAGTCTATTGTAAAAATTTAATTTTTTAACCAAATGAATAAATCTTAACTTCTGAAATTAGGTGTTTTATTTATTAATAAATCTCTGATTTAAATTTACAAAATAATAAATAAATAAATAAATAAAAATATACATTTTGATTGAAAATTTTTAAAATAGTGAGGGAAGTTTGAAAATTTTTTTTAAACTAGCCTATTTTATTTTTTATTTTACCAAATTTTAATTTGTTTTGATACTTTATTTTTTTTTTAGTAATGATTCCCAAATTTAAAGGATAATAAGCTATCATTTAATATCAGCGGTTGAGAAAATTTTTGGTTCCCGACACAATGTATATCAAAATTTTGCAGATATCAAACTCTTCGCATATTTATAATATTTTCACTTCTCCCCTGGAAACTCACAGTTTTAGAAACCACTGCTTTAGTACAAAAATTTATTCATATTACGAATAATTGTATTTTAAATAAAAAAAGGCCTTTTGTATATAACATCGTAAATTTTATTAATCTGTGTTTTTTTTTTATTTATTTATTTTTTTTTTTTTGTTTAATTGTGATAGAAAGATGTTCAAAATATTTTGGTCAGGACTCTGTTTTTGTTTATATATGTGGTTTTCGCGGATAGCAAGGGGTGCAGAGATGGCGTGAAACACCCTTTGGCATTTGGCCAGACACGATAAATAATTCTGTGCGTCTATTTTAAATAGAATTTCGCCTCTAATTTTATTACATCCATGATAAGAGACTCGGATTTCCATTTATCTCGTTGAGTTCGATTTTTTTTTTTATCCTCTCTCTTTATTTTTTATTTTGTTCCAATTGTGACGGGGCAAATGTATCTGGGGGTGGCTGAAAAAAAAGTGAGAAGAGAAATAAGTGGTAATTTTTCTCTCCATTTATAAAAGAACATAAAATGATTAAGAATGTGATAAATGTTGTTTAAAAATAAATAAACTATTTTTAAGAAAATTTACAAAATATAAAATGAAAAGAAAAAGATCTATTGAAAGAGCAATAGATATGTAAATAATAAATTTTTAAAATTTTTTTTTATAAATTTTGAATTTACACTTTACAGCATACACTATACAGTATTAAACAAATAACATACATTTTAAAAAAGCACCAAAAAGTCATCTCCGTTAAAGGAAAAAACTCAAGAATAGGGATGGAAAAGTCGACTCTGACTTTAGTCAAGAATCGATCTTTTACTGAAAATTGTCGACTTTTTAGAATCGGGTTGAAACTCTTTCAAGTCGATTATTTTGATAGTCAACTTTCAAATTTTATTTTAATATTAACTAGGTAGAGCCTTGTTTGAAAAGAATTTTAATTTTAATTTAATTTTAATGTTCGGTGCAATTTCTGAATAGAATATTCTTTTACAAAAATATTGAAAACAATATTTCTGTGTGTTATACATAATAAAAAGTTTAAATACTTAATAAAACTTATATTATAAAAAGCACGAGTTATAGAGTTTTTAAAAAGTCGACTTGAAAGTCGAAAAGTCGACTTTCAGAAATGATTAATCGATTCCGAGAATCGAAAAATATCAAGTCAAAATCGAAAATCGACTTTTCGAGCGCCTTTTCCATTCCTACTCAAGAAACTGAGTTTTTGGACAATAATAAAAAACTGTTATTATTAATTAATTTAAATTAAAAAAAAAAAAAAAACGTCAAACAAAAATTCGACCCAAGAAAAATAAAGCCCTGAAGGTGTTAAAAGGGAAAGATCCATTTCTATCTTGATTTCAAGAATGTTTTTTTAATATATAGGCCTATAATATAGGTAGAAAAAAGTCTATTCAAATAAATCTAAATCATACTATTTAAAAAGTAACCGAATTTGAAATGGGGTCACCTTTGATCTTGTTCTTACTTTTATCAAGTTATTTAAAACACTCAAACGATGATTGAATGCCATGCCATGCCTTTCTTTACTCAAAAGGGATTTATTTTAAAAGAAATCACTTATTATATTTCTTTTATTATATTGAAATATTGAAAAAAAAGTTTTCCATTATTTTTATTTTTCGTTATTATTTTTTATTCTATCAATTTTTTTTTTTGCATTTGTTTAACAATATATGAACTTTAAAGGTGTTTAGTTGATGGTAGAAATTATTAAAATTTTTTGTTAACATTATACTTGAAATTATGCAATTATGGATGGACCAAAAACATAACTCAAAACATCATTCATTTTTACTATCCTTATTTTAATGCATATTTATGTTATTTTAAAATAGATTTATTTTCTTTTTATTATACTTCCCTATAATATTTTTAGTTAGCATAAAACATTACACGTGACGCTGTTTTATTTAGGGGATTTATTGTTTCAAAAAAAAAAAAAAAAAAAAAAATAGGGTGAATAAAAATTTAGATCAATAAAAAATTAAAAAATATCCTTTTTTTTACTATTCCAGTTTTTAATTAAGCTTTTAATAAATTTTTGATAAGAGTTGCCTTGTCAAGAAATTTAATTTGAGTCCTTTTAAGAAAAAAACGCTTTTATGTGTGAAAAGGGATTTGATAATATGATGAATAATTATATTTTTCATTCACATATAATTAATGAATCTTCTATGACTCCCGAGAGAGAGATAGAATGAGGTAATATGCGAATATCCTTTAAAACACTATTAGTTGTATCAACGATAATCACAGGTGACGAGTGAGAAGACGAGAGGGGGTAGTCACCCTCTCCTTACACTCTCCCAAATAAAGAGATCCTTAGTTTTTTCAATGAACTCATTGCTTCTCGATTCTCCTCCATTCTTATCCCCTCTACTTCAATTTAAAGTCGATGACCAAGTGAGATTACTTCTTTACTAATAATAACTAAATATTATTATTCGAGGGTAGTACAAAGTGAAAAAATGCAGCTTTTTTTTTTCTACATATATTTATTTTAAAAATGTATAAAATCTACTATGATACTTTTATAAAGACTTTGTCAGCTCTGAAGATAGTTCAAACATAGAACCGAATCGTCAGCTGTACAAATAAAATAAATATATAAAGAAAAAATACATCTGCATTTTCTCATTTAGTACTACCCTCGATTAATAAATATTACATCACAGCTATAAAATTGCTTTTTATTAGGGTCCGACCGAAACAAGATTTTCAACCGTAACCGAAATACGGCTTCAATTTCAGTTTCGGCCGAAACCGAAACTATACAAAATTCATATCATTTTACTCTTTTTTTTTTTTTAGTAAATTTTCCCTCGTGACTCAAATAAACACTCCATTTTTCCCTGTTGCGAAAATCATTTGACCTTTTTTTTTAAAGTGCGAATAGTGTTTTTTTTTTTTTTAGTATACGATTCTAATCCCATCTTTTCGGCTGGTTTTTTGGCCGAAAACGAAACCACGGCCGAACGTGGCCCAAAACGAAACCGAAACTTCAGTCGGTTCCTACTTTTTATAATTTATTTTAATATGTTTGATCTGTCTTCGTCCCTCATTTTCCTTAATCACTGCTCGGCAAATACTAATTTTATAAAACCTATAAAAAAATATTGATGTATTTTAAAATCTTTATAATAATTCCATCCATCAAAAATATTTATTTATTTATCTCTTTCATTATAGGTTTTATATATTTATAAATTTATATTATTTTTTATAAATTCTCGCATTTTTTAAATATTTAACATTCTAAAGTATAAAAAAAAAATAAATAAACCTATGGTACAGTAAACTGTTAATATTTTGATTGATTGTTCTACCAACATGTTAATATTTATTTTATTTTTTTTGGAAAATGAATTTATAAAACTGAAAATGATCAGGGGCCAGATGTAAGCAGAAAAATAAAAAGTATTTTGACTAAAAGCCAAAAAAATTAAACTTTGATTTTTTTGAATCACCCTACCCGAAATGGCACCTCTAAACTTTGACCAATGGTAGCGACCAGTAAAAACGATTTAAAACAAATTAAAAAATAATATTTTTTAGATGTTGGGAGAATATAAAAGTAAAATATTATTTTATTTTTGCAAATCTTGATTAAAATTAAGAAGTATATTTAATTATAATAAAATTATAATATGATAATATAGTAAAAGGACACTTACAGAGGACGGACAGTTGGACGGTGGTTCTGAGAGGCATATCCGAAGGCAGTGCTTCATGCCTCGCTTCACAAGTGTAGTCCGCGTAGTCGTCTTCCGCGGTTGGTTGTAGTTTGATACGACTTTGTACATTGTAGCGTTTCGCTCGACTCCCTTCATCCTCCCATTCGTTTGTCGTATCAACACGCTTATCTGAAAACAAATAAAAAAAATAAAAGATTAAAAATTTCTCCTCTGGACACAATATTTTTATTTATTGTATCAATTAGTTTTTACTTGACAGTATATTTAATTAAATATAATTTTCTTTCTATAAAAATTTACTAAATTTATTAATAAATAATTTTACACATTCAAAGCAAGACAAACCACAAGGGAGGGGCTGCTCTAGAAATTAGAATTGCAAGAGAAATAACTCAGAACAAATTTGACGAGTTATATTTTATAATAATTTATATTTTAATTTAATTTTGTTAATTTAGGTATGTTTTAAGCCTTTTTGGATGGTCGTTGACGATAATTGAATATTTAATTTTGCCCTGGCGCTGCTTTTAATATGAACCTCCCGGGTCCTTTCTTTTTAAAACATTCCATATAAGAAATTGTTTCAATTAAGAAAGAAATTAAAAAGAAAAAAAAAAAAAATCTTTGAACCAATAAAATGAAAAGAAAAAATAATTATTATTAAGTTTAAAAAAAATTATATTTAGAATTTTTTTTCTCCCCTGGTTTTAATTAGTTTAATAAGTGAAATGAATGTTTAAGCCTAAATAATACAACATTTTTTTTTTAATAGAATTTAACGCGTGGAATATAAAAAGTATTATTGATTGTATGATATAAAATCCTGAATGTGTTGAATACAAATTTGTCATTAATTAGATAACTTTTATTTTGATTGATTTATTTCAAGTTAATTATATTTTTAATGAACATTTTTAACTGCATTTTCTCTGACTCATTTGCAACAATATTAGAAAGGAAATATACCCACACAATGCCGGAGATATGGGAGTCCCCCAGCCTCCTCCCCCCAAAAAAAATATATATATATATATATATATAAATAAAAAGAAATATATAGAGAAAAATATGGTGTTAAAATTTTAAATGCTGTTAGAAATTATATAAAATAATTTATATATTTTTCATTTGGGAGGGATTTGATTACTTCTCGTATCATCCAAACTCTCCCCCTCCTTGAAAAAATTTCTGGCTTGTACCCACGTATTTATATGTAATTGGTTTTAATTAGTTATTTTATAATGTTAACAGGTTTTTATATAAAAAAATAATAAGTGTGTTCAAATAATTTTGAAATAGAGTAATATAATAGAGTAATATAGTATGTAATATATATAACAGCGTTATACATAAATACATTAACACAAATCAATTCTGGTTTGATACGATATTGTTCGAAATTTTATTATTTCTGGCTTGTAACCCTTCATTTATCCCAGATATAAATGGTTATATTACTGTAATTAATAATAAATTTATTTTTGCTTAGACCTATATATTGATAAGCTTACTAACATGAATGGAATTGAGGTATTCCAAAAACTGCATTCTTTTTTTCTTTTTTCGCTCTCTGTCCATTAATTATTCTTATAATAATCGCTATGGCTAGTAGATTTTTTGGAAATGCTTTTGCTATTTCTTCCCAACTATTACCCTTTCGAAAATCAGTCTTCTTTGATAGTTCAGTGTTTAGTCGTTTATTTTGTCAGATTTCTATGACATAATATCCTCAACCTTTTGTTCCTTTTAAAGGGCAGTGTCTTGTTGGAAGACCTTAGTTTTAATTCATGTCTACTATTTAGGATATAAATCTTTAAATTTTCTTGTCAAAGTTTTATATCTTTGTTTGTTTTAGTCCTGGATTATTTAGTTTTTTTCTTCCATCTTTCATTGCCCGATCTCTAGACTTTGGTGTTTATATGATAATCCACAAAATGATTCGGACCTAATAAGTTTATTTGTTATATTTTAAATAAATCCACTGTTGATATTGTTTTATAGATTAAATGTTTGAGAATATTAGGACTGAGAACAAATGAGTACTCGTACCACGGATATTAGGTCGTATCATATTCTTGAAATATTTTTTTGTCTTTTGGCCTTTTTATATCTCAAAGAAAAATCTCTTTTAATCTTTAATACATTCTTCAAGGAAATGTCAAATTCATAGCAATAGAAAATTTGAAAAAATATATTCTAATTTCAAAGCAGGAAATAAAATTTTTTTCCATATATATATATAAACTTAAAAAGAAATTGAATTTTTTTTTTTTTTTTGATATCTATTAATTTAACTTTTCTTATGAAGTTGAATATATAGGAATATAGTTAAATGAAAATGTCTACGTATAAAATCTTTGAAAAACCGATATAGAAATTGTTCCATTTAAAAAGGGTCCATATAGGATTGCAATCCTAGCAAACGTTTAGTTGCTCATTCGGCTGAAAAATAAAATTTGTCGTCCGCCATGAGGACGGTTGTATCGAAATGGCTTTTGGATTGAAATATTATTAAAAATCTATAAACCACAGAAAATAAAAAAGTAGATCAAAGGCATGAGAGTAGCAAGTATTAAAGCTATAGGAAAAAAAAGGATAGAAAAAAAAAGAGAAGAAAAGGAGGGAGAAGAGAGAGAGAGTGAGAGAGGGAAAGAAAAAAATGGATACTTCAATGCTTTTATTTCTCTTATTAAATCAAACTTTAGAAAAAAAAAGTTCTTTTTAAAACAAGCTAGAGCGAATTTTTTTTTTTTTTATACGCCTGATGAAGTGATGCAAATGATGATACTCATTAAAATATAAATTCATTGCAGAGAAAAAGATAACCAGAATAAGAAACGCAAATGGAGGGTTTTGCAAAAGAATAAATTAATATAAAAGAAAGAAAAAAAAAAACTTAAAAAATATATAGTCTATATATATAAATTCTAACGAAATTTTTAAATGGTTAATCAAATATTTGTCTAATAACTTGGAGGAGGGGGGGGGGGCGTTTCGAAAATAATACCAAATATTTTTTTAATCCTTTCAGTTATCGTATTTAGGCCTATTCTATGTTCAAATCTTCCATATTCCTGTTGTCAATTAAGGACGGACACCCCCCCGAGGGGAATTAAATTTTATTTTTAATATAAAATTTAAAAAATTAATATTTAAAAATTTGATTTGTATATACATATATTCTGGTAAACAAGTACAGAATGCACCTTTAAATTACCGAAAGTATGAAAAAATTGTGTGCTGTGCGGCCAGTCACACCAGATTACCCCCTCCCTCAGAGAAACTCCTCTGGATCCGCTCTTGTTGTCAATATGCTAAGAATTATCAGATACTAGGTTGTTTATAAAGAGAATATAATGGAGGGACAGCCTAAGGTAGAAAAAATAAGCCATAAATGAGTGTGTATGTTTTTACTTTCTCTTACTGAATATACTGTAAATATACCGGTATATATAAAGAGAGAAAATATTGGATTCTTTTAAAAAATTCGATGTCGGGATGATGGAAATACATGTTTTGAGGACCCCTGAGTTAAAAAAAGAGTCCCTGCAAAATGGTCTGTCTGTCTGTGATCAAAATAAACTATTTAAGTTTACATACCCAAAAATGCAAAAATAAGCTTTTAAGTAAAATCGGCCACAAAGTGCTTTACTGATGTACTTTTTCAGTTTTTTCCGATTATTTCAAAATTCGCTTTAACGATTTTGATTAAAATTCATAAATTAATTATTTTTTAGATTCTCTTTCAAATGTACCATCTATTGCAATAGTATTGAGACTAAAGCCAGATAGATAGGCAGCCCAAATGGCGGCTTTCTGTGTGAGATATACCTTTTTCAAAGCAGATCAAAACGCCAAACGACCATTTTTAACAAAAGAATAAACATAGAAATTTATAAATTTCTACATACATCGAAATAGAAATCATCAGAATGTTTTAATCAGAAAAAAATTTTAGTGTTCCATTTGGACTGCCTAACTACCGGGCTTTAGTCTCAATACTATTGCAATAGATGGTATATTCCCATTTTGCCTTTGAAATTATTTCATAGGAAAGAGAAGCCTTGTTAACAAATATTTAAATATTTTTCTATTTAGTTAAGTGGGAGACTCAACTAATTTCATTTTGTTTATTAATTTTATATCTTAATGTCCTGTACTGTCGGAAACTAAATATAAGTCGACATAAAAAATATAGAATTGTAAGCACAGAACACAATTTTTAATTACCGGAGAAAGTTGTGTGTTGTGCGATCAATCACACCAGATTTTTTCAATATATAATAAAATAGTCAACCAGAATAAATAAAAAAAAAAAATTTAATCTATTTATTTGGTTTAGATATTAGATTCCTCAATGATCAATTTATATAGTTATTTTTATATTTATTTCAACCAGAGTTTTTTTTAACTTCTCTTATTATAATAAGCTTTTTTTTATTGATCATGATTTGAGATTTAAGTGGCTGCTACTTAAAAAAAATTAATTTTTCAATATTGTCTATCTGTCTATCACTCTGACATTAACTGTTTCTGAAACATGTTCCATTCAATGAATATTGATCCATCTTAAAGCTGCTTAATGGCAAAGTAATTTTTTTCTAAACACTACAAAAAAACATTTTTGTTAAATTAACTAAAATAATTGTTGAAGTTTTTTTTTTTTTAAGCTGTTGAAATGCTAAAACAAATAATGTTGAAAGCATTTCGGAATGAAATGTTCAATGTTATATTCTAAAGTGATATTTTTTTTTTTAAACAACCTTTTAAAAACAATAAATATAATAAAATTTAATAAGGTTTAGCTTTTTTTTCAATTGAAAATACTTTTCTCTATGTAGAAACAATATTAATTGAATAAAATAACATGAATGACATTTTTATGAACATTAACAATGGGCATATTTAAGCTTAATGATTTTGATAGGTATATTTTGATTTTTCATGAATTTCCACTTTCACTCGGTTCAGTACCTGGATGGTGACTATAAAGAATTGCATCTTCTCGTTTCTGAAAGACGCCTACTAGTTAGGCAGCCAAATCGACTCACCATTACATATCCAAAATCTGTTGTGAATTTTCCTGAGGTTGGGCCTTTTTTTAGGTCATAAACTATGCCTTTTGAGCAATAGATAGCATAGCCTTTTTATATCAAATAAATTTAATCTCAAATTAATAGAATTTCATTATCTTTTTATTTGGAAAAAATTAACTTATTTCAAAATTTAATATACCAATAAATAATAGGTGACAGGAGCAGGCAGCCAGGTTATTAGTCTCCACAAAATAAAACTCTCTGTTTGGAAACAGTTTCGGCTTTAATGAAATATCACCTTCAGTCCCATAATCGAGAGTATGAACTCAAATGACAGAGCATTGAGTCAATAGTGGAGTTGTCAGTTGGTGTGTATTATACATAAATAGTTGTACAAAATACAATACAACGCTTATCACTCTATATATGATGCGCTAAGTTTAAGTTACAAAATTATTTTGATTTTATTTTTTGATTGGCAATTTTGTAACTTAAACTTAGCGCATCATATATAGAGTGATAAGCGTTGTATTGTATTTTGTACAACTATTTATGTATAATACACACCAACTGACAACTCCACTATTTGCTCTGTCATTTGAGTTCCTACTCTCAATTATAAGACTGAAGATGGCGATATTTCATTAAAGCCGAAACTGTTTCCAAAGAGAGAGTTTTATTTCGTGGATACTAATAACCTGGCTGCCTGCTCCTGTCACCTATTGTTTAAATACAACAGTCACTTTAATTTAACTTTTATACCAAATATTAATCAAATTTTCCCCATATCTATAGACCTTTATAATATCTCAGCGCGTTAAAATATTCGTATATAATTTAATAGGAAAGAGGATGCAGCCAAATAATTGTAATAATTATTTGGCTGCATCCTCTTTCCTATTAAATATATCAGCTACAGCCACGTTCTAATATTCAATTTATTCGTATATAAAAAAAAAAAAAAACCTTAAAGCGATTTTTTTTGTTGAGAGGTCTTACGACTTAGGGTGTGGCATGTTCAGAAAATTAAATAATAGATCCCGAGAAATTAAATCAAATATTAACAACACTTGAACCATGAGAGCTAATAAAGTAGTTCTAGTTTGATTGCTGGGAGGTAAGAAATCAATTTTTCGATTTCTAAACCACGCTTGAACCCTGGACCAATTATTCAAAAATTATCATTACTGAATTGAATATGTTTAGATATTTTTTTAGTTTAATAATATTTTCCAACAAATAGAGGTATATATAAATAGAAATAACAGCGTATTGACATTGGCGATTGATTGAACGGATTTAATCAAAGTCGGATTCTAATTCAAAGATGTAAAAGGGTGTGTCTATGCGAGTGGAAAGAGAGGGGGACAATTTGCAAGATTTGTTGGCGAGAACTCCCCCTTTCAAACACACATCCCTTCCTATTTCCAAAGTCTCAACATGACTCCCCTTCCAAAAATTTTCCACCTTCTCTGAAATCCCTGGTACCTTCTCTTTTCTTCTTGCTTCTCTTTCTCTCTCTCACTCTCTCTTTCGAGTTTTGTTTGCACGTCGATGAAAACTTATGTCAACAAATTCTGTCTAGAGATCAAACCTTCCACCTCCTCCTATATAGGATATATTGAGGCGGAAACTTCTGATCCTATTCAGAAAGAGAGAAGTCAAAAATAATTTAAAAATTCTTTCTGATCTTAAATGTGGACATAAAAATTAAATTATAACTATGCGTATTAAATACAAATCTAAGTTCATTATTATATACTTAAAATATAAATTACATATAACTCAAACAAATAGGCTACTAAATAATTTATGCTATTATAAATTTTCAATACATTTTCAAAAAAATATATTACTATAAATTATTGAATTAATTTCTAAGTCAGTACCTCATTTATTTATATGAAATTCTCATATCATTTAAAATGATTTCAGTTTGAGGTCCGAATATTATAATTCATTTGACTGTTTAATGTTGTTACCTATTACTATTAGGCTTTATAATGTTGTTCGATTGATTGTTCATTAAAACAAATGATTTCGTTTTGGACGTTAACATTTACCGATGTTTGTAGTAATATTATCTTTCGTACTGGAATATTACACATTTGTCAAACTTACAAAACATTAACGTACCCACTGTACTTTATTTATTATTAGAGACTATTAATTGTATCTCATTTATTAATGGTCGTAGAGAGAGGTTAACTCTGGTTTGTATTTAATAAGCTTAGTTATTTTAATTGAGACTTTATTCAAAATAGAAAAACGAAAAGAATATAATCCCTTTCTGATATTGAAGGACATACAAACATAAAACCTATTAAAATAATAAAAATTCAATTATTTATAATGACTTTTGAATGGAAATAAATTGAATATTGGAAGTTTTTTTTATATAGCTTAATAAATTGCTGTTCCTTGGATTATGAAACAATTCGAAGCTTATCACTACTCCTAAGTAGGGATACTAAACTGTTAAAAATTTTCAAGGGATATTTATAAACTTGTATATGAAGTCTGTTACACGAGCTCTTGGTTTCTTCATACATGTATGACGCCTATACCATCTCGACTACTTACTTTGTTAAGAATATCATACTTTTTAAGTTACTTAAATTTGATTCACATTTTTTTACTAAATAAACTAGTTTATACAGTTTTTACAAACTGAGTATATTTAATTAAGAAGTGGTGACTGTGAGATAACTTGGAGAGTGCAGCCAAAAAGAAATAATTCTGAATGCTACAACCATGCCGGAGATGTTTCAGTGCATTTATTTATGTTCCATCTCATAGGCGTAGCTAGGGAATTTTTGATGGGGTTTAGGATTATTTCTCCCCCCCACCCCGACTAATGGGGCAGTATAAGGCGTCTAATGAAATATATGACTAGCCCCCCTGTAATTCCCCTCGAGGTGGCTCGGGCCCGCCACGCCCTTAATTAGTGCTGCAATTTTTCAATCAACTCCGAATTAGGCAGTAAATAATGCAAATCTCTTAATTTTATGTATATGGGCCTAAAATACCGGGGTGTCCCTCTATGTGTTTCTCTTGACCAGACTCCTATCTCAGACCTCTTTAAGAAAAAAAATAAAAAATTTATTCATATATTAATTTTTATTATTTTTCATTTGCGAGATTTAATATCAATTTTTAAGCGGCTTTAATTTTTTATAAAGCATAACAAAAATCAATTCTTTCAGGAAAATTTCCTGAATTTTTCTCGAATTTTTCGCGTTTTATTTAATTTTTTTTTTTTTTTTTTTTTTTTTTTTTTTTTTTTTTTTAAGCTAGAGTAATTATTATATTTTAATTTCTCTCTTTACCCTATCATATGAAAATATATAGAGAGAAAAAGTATTTTGTATTATAGAGCTTAAATATCTAGTCAGTGGCTTGGGTCCAATGGGGGGGGGGTTTGAACCCCAAAGCCCCCTCGTGGCTACGCCTATGCTCCATCTTCAGTCCTTTAATTGTGCTCAGAGTTTATTATAATTATAGACTAACTCTAAGCACAAACAAAAACAATTAAAGGACTGAAAATGAAGCATTAGTAAATGCACCGAAACGTCTCCGGAAAATTGTTGTACTATTCAGAATTATTTCTTTTTGGCTGCCTCTGCCTTTCCTCTCAAAGTTATCATCACAGCCACCACTTCTTAATTGAATGTTCCTGCAGCGAGAACATCTTAAGGTGCGGGTCTCGAAAAGCCGGTAGAAGACGATACAGTACCGAGTTACTCTAGGCGGCAAGAGATGGCGTTAGTTTTTCCCATAGGGATACAAGGGATTTATTCCATTTCATTTGAAAGATTTCAGCTAATTAATTAACGGTAAAAAATTAATTATTTTTAACACAATGATTACTAATTTAATTATCTATAAGATATAGAGCGGATTTTTTAAAAATATCTTTTATTTAATGGGTTTAATCTAAAAAAAAATTTTATTTTTCGAAAATCAAAAAAAAGGGCTTCTATAATTTGTAGATATTTTAAATAGCTTTAATTTAAAAAAAAAAAATTGAGGTCGATAGCTTCAAAGTTGTGGCCGCTGGAATCTCCCAAAATTAGCACCCCGAGACGCACACCTTAAT
>JAKCPI010027328.1:0-65313 GCA_023213315.1 Euborellia annulipes
TATTTTCCCATTCTAATAAATTTGACATTTTGAATCCTCCTAAAATATCGGCGGAAACTAAATATATGTCGACATGAAAAATCTGGTGTGACAAGCATAAAATTCACGGAACACAAGAGAAGCATCGTCCCAGCATCCCTATGCTGTTCAGATCACGACTAATAGAACTAGTCAATTTCATTCTTCCTGTGTCCTCATGACCTCCCGTGATTGGAACAAGCTCCCTGCGTCTATCTTCCCCAAAACCTACAATCTTCATACTTTCAAGTCTAACTTAAACAGGCATCTTCTCAGTTCCCGCAGTTGAGTTTCCCTTTATGCTTCTCCTTTTGTATTTATTTTCTTCCTGGCTGCATGTGACCACTGGACATTATAGGTCTTCCGACCTTATGCACCCATTCCAAAAAAAAAAAACTTTTGATTTTGATTACCGAAGGTAAAGAGGAAGTTGTCTGCTGTGCGACCAGTCACACCAGATTTTTTAAATTGATTTTAGAGGTCGTTACCATTGCTAAAAGTTCCATTGTTAAAGGTTTTGAGGAAGGTGCCTTTCCGGGAAGGATAATTCAATTATTCTAAGTTTAATAGATTTTTGAAAATAATTAAAAATCCCTATCAGAACTATCATTTTTTTTAATCCGCAAAATTAACTCCCCTCTTAAGCCGTCACTAATTTAAAGTAGAAAAGGGGAAGCACATTTAACAAAGTTAAGAAACACAATTTCACAACAGGTTGCAGATGATCCACTACTCAGTCTAATCTAGATAACTAGATAGCTACTTAAGTGAAGTGAAGAGCGAGAGTCACATAAGAAACATTAATAGAACTTAATTTTATCAAATAGGAGCTTTGCGCATCCGGAAAAGAAAGCGGCACTCAAATAAACAAAACACTTCAAAGTTAAATAAAACATCTGTTAGCAAATAAAAGCAAAAAGAGAGGTGTAAAAATTAAGGATTAATAAACATTAATTAGTAAATTTAGTTGGCTATCAAGGAATTAGTAATCAATAGTTATAGTTATACATTTTGCGTCATTGTTGTGTTAATTAGCATAATTGGGGATCTTCCACTTTCACAATATTTTTATGACCGTATTTAATGAATTATATACCATTGAAAGATAATTTAATATTCTAAAATTTTACTTTCTCTTACCTATGTAGGCCTATATATTAAATATATATTGAAATATAGAGAGAAAGTATTGGATTCATGTCAAAAATTCGATGTCAAGATTTTGATGGATATACACGTTTTGAGATCCCCTAAATCCAAAAAAGTGGTTTTTGCAACATGGCCTGTCTGTCTGTGAACAAAATATCTCAAGAACGAAAAGAGCTAGGAGGTTGAAATTTTATATATAAGTTTGGTACCCCTCTGGAACGTAACACGAAGCTTTTGAACAAAATCGGCCAAAAGTAACTAGTACTTTACTGATGTACTTACCATAGGTAAGATAAAGTTGTGTGCTGTGCGCCAGTCACACCAGATTTTTTTAATAAGTTATCCTTTGCTGGTCCTTTTTACAAAAGTTAAGTGTGCTTCAAACTATTTTGAGGGCAAAATGAGACTAACAAGTAAGACGAGTTAAAGATTTTTATCTGAATGTTTGCACAATTTTATTTTATTTATTTTAAAAACTCGAGAACATTTCCATATTTATAAATAATTTGGAAATAATTTTCCACAATTATTCGAAATAAGACAAACAAAATGCAAGCAAGGTCCATTGAATATAAAAGTGATGGACAGTGGATTTCTTATTTATTTGAGACGAGAGAAAAATCGAATCCTTCGAACAATAATAGCTAATATATTTCTGGATTCAGAGCTAGTGTGGTCATCATCTGGAATTTATAAAAGTGTGTGTTTGGAGGGTACAGAATGACATTCGATCGACCATCTGTTAATTCTCAGCATCACTCAACGGGTTTATTTATTTTTTCATACAAAAACGAATAATAGCTATACAAAATTTATATTAAGCATTTGTTAAAATGTAACTTTATCTGAAGTTAATAATATAAAGTCAATAATTATTAGAAACAAACAAATAATAATTTCCAACTTGTGGCATTAGAGAGACATTATTATTATTCAAGTGTCGAAAAATAATTTAAAAAATAAAGTATGTAGATACGTTTGCCTTTCCAATCAATTCAATAAAAATTAATTCATATATTAAAAAATAATAATTAATTGATTGTTTCTTGATGACTCGATTATGGAATGTATTGGCAGTCTAGGGTGGCAGTCAAAAACGAAAAATAAAAGATAAGATTTCGAGCAGCGATCTATATTTGTCCTGATGATGAGTGCGATCGACGCTCGAAACGTCGACAAAATATAATCTTATTTTTCATGTTGCCACCCTGCCAATATATCCCACCTCAAGTCTAACTGGCCTCTGATGCTAAAAACACTAAAATAAAAATAATAATACTGTATAATCTGCGACTGGGGTGTTTATTTATATTTTTGATTTTTATGTTGATTAGCGAGCTAGAAGTCAGAAGCTTAATACACAGGTAAAGTTCGAATCGTTTTTATTATTACTTCCTTTAATAAAAATGACGAATCTAATAAGTGACAATATTAACAATTGGTTTATTTTTTTTTTAGGAAGAAGATGAAACAACAGAGAGAGGTTCTTCTTCACCTGCCCCTTCACCGCCATCAGGCCAAGATCAGGGTACCCATTTCCGCGATGGTCGACGAAAAATTGACTTTATCTTGGTCTACGAGGAGAATATTGGTAAGTAATTTTATTTTATTATTATTCATTACTAAAAACGGGATAAAAAAGCACAAAATATGAAAAAAAAAAAAAAAAAAAAAAAAAGCGATTAAAAAGCATAAAAATCTTGAATAAAAAGCTGTTCAATAAGCATAAAATATGGAAAAAAAAGCATCTCATAAGTAAAGACCGGACAAAAAAGCACAAAAATCTGGAGTGACTGTCGCACAGCACACAACTTTCTCTTACCTTTGGTAATCGAAAGTTGTGTTCCGTGCTTGTCACACCAAATTTTTCGTGTCGCCCTAGTTTCTTCGGATATATTTTTTTTTAAAAACACTCACACTTTTTTCTCATTCACACACTCACACACACACACACACAGTCTTTTCGGCAACTTAGGCCATATAAGACTTTTACTTGAAGGAGGTATATAGCTGAGTGTTGATAATCAAATAGGAAGAATAAATGAGCAAGCAACTAGTTATATTTCAATTTATTAGTAAACCAGGGCCGACGTTTCGGTCACATATGGGACCATCCTCAGGGTCAGGTTAATGTCTGAAAATTAGGGTCCGACCGAAACAAGATTTTACACCGAAACCTCAATATTAGTTTCGGCCGAAACCGAAACTTGTATTTCCTATACAAAATTCATATCATTTTACCTTTTTTTTTTTGAAATTTTTTCCCCTCCCGTAAAAATTATTTTACCTTTCTTTTAGGGAGACTACATTTTTCCCGCACCTTTTCCGCTTTTGCAAATCATTTGACCTTTATTTTGCATGCGAGTCTCATCCCATCTTTTCAGACTCAGGTTTCGGCTACTTTTTGGCCGAAACCGAAACTACGGCGAAACCAAGGGCGGATCCAGAGGTGTTTCTCTGGGGGGGTAATCTGGCGTGACTCGTCGCACAGCACACTATTTTTTCTTAATTTCGGTAATTTAAAGGTGCATTCTGTACTTGTTTGCCAGAATATAAATACAAATCAAATTTTTAAGTATTAATTTTTAAAATTTGACATTAAAAATAATTTTTTTTCCGAAAAAAGGTATTTTTTCAAATCTCTGGGGGGGGGGTAATTACCCCCTTTACCCCCCCCTGTATTCGCCTATGGGCGAAACCAGGATTTTTGGCCGAAACCGAATATTCGTATCCCAATTGCTATCATTTATTCAACTACTGTTCTATTTTTAATTTTAAATTGTATTAAAGAAATTGTAAATAAATTTCTAAAAGAAAATGAACAAATCAGCACTTTTAAATTAATCGATAATATGCTTGCATATCACCTTATCCTTTATTATAACAAGCAAAGACAATCGGAAATATTTCCTATGTTTTACAAGATATAATAATTATAATTAAAGAGAATTTCATTAAGTATGTTGAAAAGCCTTTTGAAGCGTTTTGTTGTTGGATATCGCGTGAAAATGAAGACACGACAAGATATCGACTTTTGGAATTAAGTGTGTGATCAAACTCTATAGATAAAAAATCATTTTAATTAATGGTTATATATAGAGGACTTAAAATAAAATATCTACCTTTTCTTATCATTTTCTATTTTTATTCATAATTTGTGCGTAGCCTTTTTATTTATGCCCTTTGACATCTCGAATTATAATGAAATTATTTCTATTTAATGAATGAAAGGGACGTAGGTAGGCTGGGGTCGGCTTTAATTTAATTTGATTTAAGCGTCTCCTCTCTGGTTTAATTAAACTAACTGCCGACAAGGATTTAATATTCCAATTTCAATATTGTAATGGTTAATAATCTTAAAAAAAAAATTATTTTGCCGCTGACTGCATAGCAGCGCTCTGAATTTTATTTTTAGGCCTACTCATTTATTTTAGTATTTATTTATTGTTGGGGAATCTCTCAAACGTCTGGGGAATCTATACAACCTACCCTCTCGACAAATATATGGATTAATATGATACATCGCCGTATAACTGGGACTGACACTATACTAGCAAAACCAGAAAGGCGACAAAGAGATTTAAAAAAATATTTGGGGAAAATTTTAGGAAAAATATTGAGCCTGAAATTTTCTTTTTGCAACGGAAAATATGTAGGCCTATCATAGCTTCAATTTCATTACAAATTTTGTTTTCTATTGGAAATTTTTCTACTATCGCCTGAAAAAAGAAAGATTTTATTCTTATTGATGAACGAATTTTTTGAGCACAAAAATATTTTCTTTTCAAAATATTTTTTAAATTGTAATATATTCTACAGAACATGGGCGTCCGCAGGGGGGCAACCAGGCACTTGCCCCCCCCCCCCCTGAAAAATTAAAATGATACAAAAAATGTATAAAACAAAAAAAAAAATACAAAAAACCTTTCACAGTATACATCCACCTTGCCGCGGTGAGAAAGCTTTAAATACTAAGAGATGTATAACATTATTAATATCAAAATACGTTTTTTTTAACTTATCTGGAAGGGACTTGCCCCCCTGCAAAAAATCCTTGCCCCCCCTCCCCCTGCAAAAATTCCTGCGGACGCCCTTGCTACAGAATATAATTAGGTACGTGGTTTAGGTACACATTCCTTCGCAAGATAAAAAAATTTCAAATATTCATTAAATGATCTAAGTGAATCCAAAAACTAATCAGGACCAAAGAAGAAGATTTTCAGTACTCATCTAAATATACAAAAATCTGGTGTGACTGTCGTACCTTCGGTAATCGAAAGTTGTGTTCTGTGCTTGTCACACCAGATTTTTTGTGTCGAGATATTTTAGTTCCCGACAGTACGGTACATTTGAATTCAAGATGTAAAATTTATAAGTATCGGAAAATATTTATATTTTGTTTTCATGGCAACTATTTCTCCTATCTTTCCTATGAAGTACAAGAGTAAAGTGTGCTTCATAAGATTTCAATGACAAAATGAGAATATACATTTCAAAGAGCATTTAAAAAATAAATGATTTGTGAATTTTAAACAAAATCCTTGGAGCAAACTTTGAGAAAATCGAAAAAAAAAAAAACTGAAAAAGTGCATCAGTAAAGTACTAGTACTTTTGAGCCGATTTTGTTCAAAAGCTACGTGTTACGTTCTAGGTGCCTAACTTAAATATAAAATTTCCACCTTCTAGTTCTTTTCGTTCTTGAGATATTTTGTTCACAGACACAGACACACACACCCAGATCATGTCGCGAAAACCACTTTTTTGGATTCAGGGGACCTAAAAACGTGTATATCCATCAAAATCTCAACATCGAATTTTTGACTTGAATCCAATACTTTCTCTCTATATATTAATATATTAACATATACGGTATAGAGGTAAGAGAAAGTAAAAACACACATGCTTAAAGGAATCAAGGCGTGTTAAATCTTGAAAGGTTTGTTAAGAGCCGAAGATTTTAAACAAGATATCAATTATTAAGCAAATAATAATAACATTACTTTGAAGTTTATTTCTACAATCTTTACTTTAAAGTTTATATTTTACAATAATATATACAACTAATAAAATTGCATTAAGGTCAGAAGCCATTTTATTTTGATAGCTATGATTCTATGTTATTATACTATTAAATATTCTGTATTTCCGTATCGTCATATAAAATTTATGAGTTGTGCCCAAAAATGATGTGAAGTAATAAAAAATTCGTGTTTCGCGCTAATAATATCTAACTAACTCGGGGATCTCTGATAAATATTTTATTAGTGACGTAAATTATCTATTTATTTCATTTTCAACTATAAAATTATTTTGTGTAAAGTTTTTTTAACAATACTATTAATTACATTTGTTATATATGATGCACATTTCTATTTCCAACATGATACAGTTGGCATTGACATTAGAAGAGTAAATTGGAGAACTCGCCCCTATGTAAAAAAATCCAAACAATTAGCATGATATCGCGTGAGAGGGTAAATCACCCCTCAACTGACCTCTGGCTTAAATAGATTACCTACCAGCTTTAAAATGATTTCGCAATTCAAATTTTTATAAATTTAACATGAAAATATTATTTTGTTACCAAGAATTTTAATTGATAGGCTACTCCAACTTTTTACGTATACCGATGGCATTCTCTATGCCAGATTTATAATGATAGCCTTTAAAAAATTTTAGAAATATATACTCTTACCATATGTCCCGGATTGAAGTTATAGTACCGACTAGCTTATAATTTTCTACCGATTATTAAAAAATTAGAATTACTCACGGTACAAAAAAGTGCGGTCTCGGAAAATGGCGATTAGGCTAACTTGTAAGCCAAAACCCAATAATGAAACATAATATACTATTTTATTGCTTTATCTTACCCTATATATGAAATACAGTATATAGAAAGATAAAGTATTGTTTTATAATCTGAAGATAAAATGATAATTAAGAATAAAATCTTTATTGCCATGCAAACTTAACTAAATTGTAGTGATGATAAGTGAGAGAGAGAAGTCAGTAGGAACTATGTAATAAACTCAACTATTTAGAGACGTTTTGGTTTTAATGAGATAAGATCATTATCTGTAATTATAGTGAATGACATAAAAATATTCAAAAAAGTTCACGCTAGTAAAAAATATTAACTTTTTATCTCTCTCCCCCTTTATACCGGAGATATTATAGATAGTGATAATGTCAATATTAAAAACCTAGAAAATCAAAGGGTCCGGATTTCAGTCAGTGTGATGGAAATTTATTTAATTCAATTGAATACCAGGTGGTATAAATAAGTTTTGTCGGATTAGTTGTACTCTAATTAACAAATTTTATCTCTACTCCTCATCTGTACAATTCCACATCGTAAGAGATACACTGAAAAAAAAAAACCTTGTAAATTCAATGGAAATCCCTTCAATTCATTCCGAAACCGTAATGAAAATGCGTCAATGAGGTTTCTCGTCAATTCAATGGGATACCTTGTTAAAACGAAATTGAAGGTGCATCTTATAATTTCAAAAGGTTTTCCTGTTGAAAAAAACTGACAAGATTTCCTTTAAATTTAAAAGGAAATTTTGTTAAAACGAAGTTGACCGTATTTACCGTAAATTTTAAAGGAATTTTTGTTGAAACGAAATTGACAGGATTTCCTGTAAATTTTAAAGGAAATTTTGTTGAAACCAAATTGACAGGATTTCCTGTAATTTTTAAAGGATATTTTGTCAAAACTAAATTTACTGGATTTCTTGTAATTTTAAAATGATTTTTCATTTAATTTTAAATTGAATTTATTTTAATCTGCTACAGCTACACTCGACGGAACACAGGTTTTTGGCGTGTTGATTAATTTAAGAGATTTTTTAATTATTTATTTTAAATATATTTTTAATTTTTCTCAGGTCAAAGATATGCATTATTGTTTTACGAATGACATGAGAAAAATCAAACATATATTTAAAAAATAATTAAAAAATTTTTTAATTAATCAACACGCCAAAATCCTGTGTTCCGACGAGCTGTGGCAGATTGAAATAAATTCAAGTTACAATGATTTTTTTGTCAAAAACAATTTGACAGGATTTCTTATAATTTTAAAAGGATTCTTTGTATAAAGGAAATTATGTAAAAAAATCAAATTTACAAAATTATAACAAAAAAAATGTTTTTTTATTTTACGAGTTAATTACAAAAAAATTACAATTCAGTTGTAATGTACACCAAACTTATATAAATAAATACTTTTGAAATGAATTATCAAGATGTCTTATTTTATAAATAGGCCTATTAATAAGTTTTGAAACATATTAAAATATCAAAAATATGTATTTATTTTTAGATAATATGAAAAAAAAAATAGAAATGTCATTTTCAGAACCATAGGATGAATTGTTCATTTGTAGATGCTGAATCTTCGATTTTGTATTCTGAAAAAAAAAAAGTTTGTTTTTTAATTCTACCAAAATTTGTTTATATTCTAAATTTTTAACTTGTTGAGGTCGGCCTGACCAAGAGAGCGAGAAGCCCTCTTGGGCTAAGGTATTGTATTCGGTTCTTTTGTTTCTTGAAAATAAGGAATTTTATCTGAAAGAACCCTTTTCCCACTAATGTCAATGGCCGAAAGCCTAAAACGTATGCAAGAGTTTTTTATTCAAAAAAAATAAATTGTATAAACACTAGATAATATTTTGAAACATTTTACATTTTGTTTTATAACATTATATTTACCTTTTAATGTATGAAACAGACCTTCTAAATCCCACTCAATTAGAATGTGATATAATTTTAAATAGTCTTCATTGAAGTCCTGCAAGTCAAGCACAAAATTTATTATAAATAATATATTAAAAGAAAATCATAATATATTTTGTAGACGTACCTTGGTTTTTTGCCATAATATGTAAGAAAAAAACAGGACACAAAGAAAATTTTGTTAGACGTGCCGTGAATAAAAAAAAAAAAGTACAAATATTTTTCAAAATTAAAAAAGTATATATGATAGAAGATATCAACTCGGATTTCAAATATTCAAAGAATGAATCTGGAAAAGAAATGCTGCCTAGTCAACTCAAGCTAGTCATACTGTCTGCTAAGAGAGAATGACGAGCTTTGAAGTTAGAGTAAGCAATGGGTAGGTAGGTAGGTATGGAGGGAGTTGCCTTTTTCTCAGGTAAAATAAGAATTTAAAGGATTTTACTGTCAAATTTAAAGGAAACCTTGTCAATTTTACAGGATTTCTTTTTGAATTAGAACTCGATGAAATTTCCTGTAAAAATAAAAGGAAATTTTTTCATTTTTACGGTATGAGTTTGTCATATAGAACTTGAGGCGATTTCTTGTAAAAATGAAAGGAAAATTTGTTAATTTTATGGGAAGGTTTGTTGAAAATTTTTAAAGGGATTTCACTTTAAATTTACAAGGTCGGTTTTTTTTCAGTGTAGCTAAAACACCTTCCATTGTAAATTAGAGAGAATGTGGCTACCACTTCCTCGAGTGCCTCATTTTATATAGGCTATTTTCGATTTTAAAGTTTTTAACTTTGAACCTGACCATACAAAACGAAATAGAATATATAATTCTATAAATATGTAGGCCTATACATACACATAAAAAACTATGCACTCATTGAAAATGTCAGAACCTCTTCATGGGTTTGCGCACTCAGTCTCTTCATATAAACATCTTAGGGTTTCTCAAAGGTATTCTTGTGGTTTAGGCTTTCACAGTTGTTAATTAATAAAAGAATTTAATTTTCGGTTTAACTCTGGTTTATTTGTAAAAATTACAACGTTTCGGCCACTCATTCTGTGGCCTTCTTAAGGTACTGTACAATTCAGTAAAGATTAGAAAGGTTGTTCTGTGAAAATCTCCCTTAGTTGAGAAAAAAAAACTTTCAAATAATTCAGATGCATATTTAACAACCTTTGTAATTTTAACTGAATTAATTGTACCTGAAGAAGGCCGCAGAAGGAATGGCCGAAACATTGTAATTTTTATAAATAAACCACAGTTAAACAGAAAATCAAATTCTTTTATCAAAGATATTCTTGTTCAAATAATGTCTATTGCTACTTCAAGGGGCAAAGATAGTGAAGGTACAAATCCTATTAATGAGGTGGGACTTAATAAATTCTTCTTTTTTCTGAGGGAAGGGAGCCATCACCTTGACCTTGACATTAAGAGGGCGGAATAAAGATGTTACAAACAAGAATTGGCACTAAA
Source organism: Euborellia annulipes (assembly GCA_023213315.1). NCBI lineage: Eukaryota > Metazoa > Arthropoda > Insecta > Dermaptera > Anisolabididae > Euborellia > Euborellia annulipes. The sequence goes on from JAKCPI010027328.1 coordinate 10,381, forward strand.
TAAATATTTACTAGATAGGTCCTAGTTAAATATGGTTGCCTATCTACAGGCAAATTTAATATTTTCACCTCCTTACAAAGATTACTTCATAAAATAATTAATAAAATGAAATTCTCTAAAAATACAACATCCATTAGAGAACCTTCCATAATATTGATATAAACTTTTCTTTATTAAAATTATCCGTTTCAATTAAACATTTGATGTTTATTTTAATTTGTTTTCAAGTACGTATTTACCGTAGCATACTTTTTTAAAAACTATTCTTAAAGTTGACAACTTTTCTTGAAGTATGGCAATAAATTTTGATAAAAATATCCATTGATTTTTTTTCTAGATTAAAGGTGCCCTTTCTTTAAATGTCAGAAGCGCTTTACTCTTTCCATTTGGCCCTTTAATTAACTCATCATATTTCACTCTCATCAAATAAAGGGAAAGTTCTATTAAATTATTCCCTTTTTAAACTTTGTTATTTCTTATCATGGCCTCGGGACTGAGATTTTATCCAAATCCAAAATGAATGCAGATCAGAGGAGACCTTCTGCTAAATCGGATCCTAAAATAGAATAAGCTTATAAGCTCCCATAAATTCTTTTCTAAGACTTCTATTGCCGCCAATTACCGAGCTTGTTGCTAGTCAATTTCATCCAATTTTTATTCATTTGTTCATGGACCACTGTTTATCTTCTTTTTATTAACTACCTAATAATATTTTAGTACATTTTCTCTCACGAGAGAGAGATAAATGACGCGTTTTAGTTCTCTTATTTATTTTATAACAACGTAAAAGTTTTTCATACTCGTTCAACATAGAGTAGCCCCTATTAATTCTTCATAGATTATAGTATTAATGAAAAGCTTTTTTCTCTTTATTTGTAAATACGATATATATGTGAATCCAGGCATATGTATTTATGCCATTAGATATCCAAATGAATTAAATATTCAAATATTCATCGGACCACTTGGGAACTCGCACACATTGTCTCTAAGATGATCACTATTGACATTTGCCAACACCTCTAGTCTCTCAGAGGGGGGAGTGGGATGTAAAATTTATCAACTTAGAAAAATATTCATATTTCTTGTTACCATGGCAACTATAATATTTCTCCTACTGAATCTTTCGTATGAATTACAAGAGTAAATTGTGGTTCAAACCATTTTGAAGGCAAAATTGAAATAAAGAGCATCTAATTGATTTATGAATTTCATTCAAAATCGATAGAAGGAATTTAGAAAAAATCTGAAAAATAAGTTGGTAAAATACTAGTACTCTTTGACCGATTTTGTTCAAAAGCTTCATGTCATGTCCCTGGGGGGACTTGAATTCTCACATACACACTTTGCTATCCAAATGGCTTAAATAAAATCATCGAACTGCCTGGGGTCCGAACCCGCGACTTTTGGTATACGAGGTTAGCACGCTAACCCCTATACCAAGCCCTGAGGAGCCCCGGGGGGACTAACTTAAGTATAAAATTTCTATCTCATAGCTCAATTCCTTCATGTTTTATTTTGATTGACACCCTGAAACAGGCAGACTGTCCATTTTGCGGGCCCTACTATTTTGGAGTGAAATTTTAAATTTTGATTCTAGAGCAATGAAATTTTTTTCAAATTAAATTGGAATAGCTGCCTTGTTGGTGTAAATAATTAATAATAGCTTATCCTAACACATTCATAACAACAATTAACACCTATTAAGAACATAAAGTTAATTAAATTGCTCATTGTGTTCTATCTTTTTCTGTTCTTTCAAATTAAAAAAAATAAATAAATAAATAAACCCCGGCGTAAAAACACTCAAAAGCTATGGCGCTTTTGATTGTTTTCGTAAATTTATTAGTTTGGGAATCGTCCAGATTTTGCTGACTCCTTTGAGGTAACCCAAATTCCCTCTCCATTTGCTTAAGAACATTCCAGCCACTCATCATCAACATTTGATCTTCAACCCACGAATTTTAACAAGAAGCCAAGAAATCTAATATACTTAAATTATTATTTTTTTGACCCAAATAAGTGCTTTACTCTTTATTGAGTGTGACATTTTTGTATTTCACTTAAGCAGATAAATTTCATCAATATGGCTGCTTGCGTCATGCTAACACACACAGTCATAATACCAAAAATGGTTTTTTGGAGTCAGGGAGGTCTAAAACGTGGAGAATCATCAAAATCTCGAAGTTTAATTTTTTTACGATTACAATACTTTCTTTATTTCGTATAGGAAAAAGTAAAAAACCATTTTTTATTTTACAAAAGCTTTGTTTAGAATAAAAAATTTTTTTTTCTATTATTTTCAGTAATCATAAAGCGATTTTTTCTTTCTCTTACCTCTATATACTGTATGTTAATATAGATAGAGAGAAAGAAAGTATTGGATTCATTTTTTCTCGTTTTTATATCTTTTCTTACTTAGGCAGATATAATTTTCTTTTTATATCGTAAAAAATTAAAAAAATGTAAAGTAAGCTAGTCTACTCTGATCATTCCACTATTTGTAGTTTAGTTTAACGGTATATTTCGGGTACACTCACACACAGACCATTGTTTTAAAATGATCTTGTTGGATTTAGGATAACTCTAAACGAGTAAATAAATAGTTTCAATATTTAAGCAGGATATCAAAACGTGTATTTCTAATTAAATTTAAATTTAAAAATATTGTAGATTATTTTCTTGTTGAAGAAAGAAAAACAGGAAGAAAATACAGCCAATGTAGTTTCTTTATTGAGATCAGCACACGGCGTTTCGGTCCTAGATTTGGACCACCGTCAGAGCTAAAATATATATTTAATGAAGATCAAAATAATTCATAGTCTTTTGTATATATTTATAATTATAATAATTGTTAAGTGATTTATATAAAAACTGTAAAGAGGATATCTGGGGAATATATACTCTCTACGAGACGGGAAGGCTTCATGTGCAATATTAAGTCTTAAGCACTTTTAATGACAAATTATTATTGTTTGAAATATTTTTAGTTTTGATCTTCATTAAATGTATATCTTTAGCTGTGATGATGGTCCAAACCATCCGAAACGTTACCCGTAGGCTGATCTCAATAAAGAAACTACATTGGCTGGATTTTCTTCTTATTTTTTATTTATTTCTTCAACATCTAGTCTACAGCCATCCCCCCCAGTGGCGTCATTTGGGAGGGAAGCAGCGGGGGGCATTTGCCCCCCCCCCCAAGGGCTCTGATTTTTATAAAATTTTGTATTATTCTAAATAAAACCTTTCAAAAAATTAAACAATTAATTAAATTAAATATCTTTTGGCCAAATTAGAGTTCCTTTTTGTAAGTAAATTTTAAGAAGAAAAAAATGTGTGCTCCCCCCCCAAGAAAAAGTTGAAATGACGCCACTGCATCCCCCTGTTATTCATTACCTTCAATAAGCAAAAATAAAAATCTGCCAATTTCTCTTAAATAATCTACACGGTTGGAAAATTTTAAGTAATGATCTAATTAAAATTTCATATGTGAAAGTTCAGCAGGTGATCTCTAAAATATTAGCTTTATCAAAGGCCCATTGAAAACCAAGCTTGATTAAACCTTTTATATATTCTACAAACACCTACTTTAATAATTTCCACTTAGGTTCCCTCGACATGGCAATTAAACTCATGCAAATCAAACATTCAAGCTTTACTTTAAGCAAAATATTTTTTTATTTATCAATCTCTGTACGGTATGTATTTTATAAAAAGATTTTTAAAATATAAAACTAAAATATAATTTCATTCATTTTTTATTATTTATAAAACTGTAATAGTAAAATAGAAATGTTCATTCAGTGCATTTAATTTTATAGTTAATTTAAAGCTGCATAAATGGATCTCGGTTGTTAGGAGCAGAAAAAATTTCTAATTTCTACGTATGATGTGTGTGGGTTGTATGCGCCTCAGGCGTTAAAACGGCTCTAACCAATCGATGTTGAATTTTCTAGTTTCTAGTTGGTAATGTTTAGAGATAGAGAATGAATGACATTTACACAAATTCGGTCAACGCTAGAGGCATTTGGAATAAAATTCAAATAAATTCAAATGGCATTATCTTTATGAGATAAACTGCTTGTCTATGATATAAATATTGAAGAAGATACAAATTCTTAATACAATGAAAGAGGGAGGTGCTTTAGAAAAAAGTTTGCGATTTTAAAAAAAAAAAAAAAAAAAAAAAATTAATTAATTTTTACTTTCTCTTACATATATCTGAGAAAATAAAGAGGAAGAATTGCGAACCTGTTAAAAATTTGTTGTCGAGATTTTGAAGGAAATATGCGTTTTGAGATTCGCTGATTTTAAAAAAAGTGAGTCCCGCAAAATGACCTATTTCATATTTATATTTTTTAAATTATGCAAGATCCTGAATGATTTTTACATTCTCTTTACCCTTCGGCCAAAAAGCACTAGTATTTTACAGATGTACTTTTTCAGTTTTTTTCGATTTTCACAAAATTGGCTTTAACGATTTTGATTAAAATTCCTAAATCAACTATTTTTTATATGCCCTTTAAAAAGTATATCAGTAAAAAGTTTTTCGTGAAAATTGGTTGAAGTACACTTTGCTGATGTATTTCAGATTTTTCAAAAATTATCTTCCGGCTCTTTCTACCGATGAGCCAATGTTAAATCCCTATGGGAATTTGCATGTTAATTTTGATTCAAAAGGGGGTCCTCTTTGGAACTTTTTACTCATTTAAAAAAAATTTTCCAATTCTTATGAAATTTTGTATTTATTTATCTATTGTGTATAAAATATCCAAATATAAGATTAAAATTTTTATGTTTATTTCAAGCGTCAACATTTAAAATACACAGTGTCTCTGGAAAATTTGATTCAATTGACTTTTTTACATTTTAATTATGAAATGCAAATGGTCAAGTTAACTAAAGTGCTATGGGAAACTAAATATATCTCGACACAAAAAATCTGGTTTGACAAGCACGGTGCACAACTTTTCCTTACCGAAGGGTAAGAGAAAGTTGTGTACTGTGTGCCATCACACCAGATTTTTGGTTTAGGAATGGTCCAGGGTGGATGTGATGAAATAATGGCTCTATTATATAGCTATTATTCAAATTCCAATTGAATTCAGATTATATTAAATTCAGAAAGGTCAGAGGTACACATCCTTTTGACCTTCTATATCATCGCTAATTTTTTATATAGCTCCCTGTTTTTTTAATTCATTAAAAATGTTTATTTAGATTTAATTTATTCTGAGGTAATTTATAAAAATAAATAAGCCATTAAAAAATCCCTTAATAAAGAGAAAGTAAATATTAATTGAATTCAATACCGATTCAGCAAGAAAAAGAGCTTTATGAACATGGCATTGGCTCCGCCTCTTTTTCCTTCTTGAATTTATGGCATCTGAGGGACCGAAACATTATGTAGTCTCTGGGGATGAATGCGAGAGCGAGGTCCATTATTTCCAGCTAGATAGGAGTGGGGAAAAACCATCAGCAAAAGAGTTGCGTACAACTCGGTGAACCGACAAATTGATCCTCGCTTTCATTTGGAAAAACCTCGTTATATACCCAAGAGAATCAATCTCAAAAGAAAATCTTCTTCCTTCTCATTTTAAGTGGCTTAAAAGAAAGAAAGATTACTAAAAATGCACGAACATGTCAAGATGGGAACCATTAGGCTCCAGGCTACCCTCTAAAGCAAATATCGACTATAAGAACGAAAAAATTTAATTTTTTCTAGTAAATTTATCATTATAAACCTATCTATTTACAAACTTTATCAGTCGAATTTCGTACATTGAGGAGGATCGCAATATAGATCCGCTAAAGCGATGAATTATCATTTACAAAGGCCATTGCAATGTATACGAGGGCTGTCAAAAAATAACCGGAATTATTTTTTTACTAGAAAGTTCTGCTTACTTTTATTAAAATTCCATTACAGACCTTCAAAATAATCTCCCTTGAACAAAATACAACGATTCCAGCTACCAAATGGCTTAAATAAGAATGCCTGGACCCCATATATGTAAATTAAATCAATAACGGATATCATAAATGTCTTATATGGCCTGAGTTGCTGAAAGGACAGTGTGAATGTGTGTGTGAGTGTGAGTGTGAGTGTGAATGAGAAAAAAGTGTGAATGTTTAAAAAAAAAAAAAAAAAAACGATTCCCACGTTCAGTCCACTGTTCAAAAAACTTTCTGAAGCCCCTTTTTCAACCTGTTGAGTACTGAGTACACCCGAAATTTTGTTGTTTAGCTCTCGATGTTAGTAGCGTATCCAGGTGGGGGCGAAGGGATGCGCTCGCCCCCGCCCTCCGCCCCAGGCGCATCAAGCCTTTGGCGCCCCTCGCGCAACCAGTTTTCCAGCTTTTTCCCAAAATCTCCAGTTTTTTTTTTTATTTCATAATACGGTAAATTCATTTTATATCACAAAATTACAAAAAAAAAGCTCGAACAAGATTCAAATACTAAAAAAAAAAAGGTTGAACGAAAAACGGCGCCCCAGTTGAGCTTCGCCCCCTCCCCCCGCCCTCAAAGGCTAGTTACGACTCTGGTTGTGGTTAAGCAACTACTGTTACTGCGAATTACTAAAGTATTGAAGGGGCCATTAAGAAGGAAAATTAAAACAAAAGACCATATCTTGCTCAAATGCGATCCTCACCAGGATAATGCACCGGCATCAGGCCTCAAGAAACAATCTAATAGGCATTGAAGTGATGCCACATCCATCTTATTCAGTGGACCTAGCGCCGTGTGACTTCCACCTATTTCCTGGTGGGAAAAAAGAGCTTCGGGTCGTCATTTTCACAGTGATCGAAACAATATTTCGGGTGTACTACTAACAGACTATCAAAAAGGGGCTTCAGGGAGTATTTTAAACAGTGGACTGAACGCTAGAATCGTTGTAATTATCGGAGATTAAAGGATGGAGCAGATCTTTCGTGCTCCAAAGACTCAGTTGAGAGACCTTTTGGACCAATTCTCTGTCTATTGTTTTTTGATATCAACTTTTGCCTGGTAGTACTATGTCACTTAATAAACTTTTAATAATAAAATTAGGTGAGAATAGGGTTTTAAACGCTTTTTTTATATTATTTTATAATTATTACAATATAAATATGTAAATTAATGATTAAAAAAAAGGGGGGGGGGGGGGGGGGTATTTTTATCATATATCAGGGAAAAATATGAAAATTACGCAAAACACATAGTTAATACAAAAATAATTTTATCTTATGCCTTATTAACATGAAATTTCAATTCAGTCCGAATAATAACTAATTGTTTTAATAAATATGCCCCGAATGTGAAAATAATAATTGTTTTTTCTACGCCGAAATCATTCATCCAAGATGTTGGTGGGCCTGCTTCCTAGTTAGCGATATCTCTATCAAGAACTCATAAAATTGAGTCAAATATCAAATTCAACGTTGCTATTACGTACTCGCAATTTTTATTTATTCATTTAAATTTTTAAATTCATTTTAATTAGATGGCAAAAGAGAAGAGGACATCCTCTTTTAAGTTTTTTTTTTCGTCATACACGGAAAATTATTTTTTTAAGCATCATCCGTTTTGGAAATAAATCTAGTATAACCTTATTAAATTTATTTATAGTGGAGATGATAAAAAAAGCATATATGTCGACTGGTGTGACTGGTCGCACGTACACAATTTTCTCTTACCTTCGGCAATTAAAAGTTGTGTTCTACGTTTGTCCCTCCAGATTTTCAGTGTCGACATATTGATATATAGACCCTGTTATGCATTAGTGTGTCAAGCGCCAAAAAATTAAAAATTGAGTTAAGCACGGAATATTGTTTCAAATGCTATAATTAATAGTATTTTTTATGAAATATGTCCTAAAAAAATTTATATTTAATGTTACTTGCACAATTGACAAAAAAATTAGGCCTATATATAATCCAATGAAAACAAAAAACTTTAATGTTAATTTTCTCAAAACTCGGTAGCTGGCGTTTGACACACTAATGCGTAACAGGGTACATATATAGTTTCGAGCAGAAATCAGTTTCTAATCAAACTTGAAATAAATAAAAATAATATTTTTATATTTCTTAATTGAAGGTCGAGGAGGCGCAAGTTCTGGAAGTGTGTTCAGCACCTCAGTACAAAACGGCGACGGTCAGGCCTCTTCTGACCCCCATCTGGCAGAATCTGGAGTTCAAAAGAGGGCTCGAAAACACGAGCTTTGGAGGCAAAGATATCTAGCGAATTTAAGAAAAGCGGGCTTAGATATGGAAGAGGTGAGATGGCAATACCATTTTTTTTTTTTTTTTTTGTGTTTGTTAATTGAATTAAAAAATAACAATAAATAATTTTAATTCAAGGAACTAGTGGAGAGTTCGAATCGTAAGCTGGTCTACTTTCTGAAGCTGCATGCCACCTGGCCAGTGCTCTGCCACTATGCGGAGGAGCTAAATATGCGGGCACCTCTACAGGCCCATCCTAACCCGTCCGTTAATTGGTCACATTTGATGTTGACTGCACTTCGTCTGCCCAATATCATGGATGAAAACGTCCCGGGGAAACCTCTCGATTACTACACATGTCCATTTCGAAAATCAAAGATTGACAGGTCTGTTTCATTAATTAACATTAATATTTAGATAAATTAAATGGCATCGAACGTAATTTAAAAAAAAAAAAATTTCATCACTCGGAACGGGAAGCAAACGCCTTGAACATGAGGAGAAATTTCTACCTCTATCCTACAACCCAGGGGCTTAATAATTTAACTAATGAAATATATTGAAGAAGTTATGCATAAAGGAACCAATCGCCATTATGATCGAAATTGAGATAATACCGCCATCTTGTAGGGAAAATGATCTACCTTTTTATTTAATGTTAGCGAGGCGAATAACTGAATCAGTATGTAGTAGAAAATAAAAGGTCGAGCAGCTATGTTAATTTCTTTATTTAAGAACCCACAGCGACGTTTCGGTCGACCGAAACGTCGCTGTGGGTTCTAAATAAAGAAATTAACATAGCTGCTCGACCTTTTATTTTCTACTTTTTATTTAAATCACAACATTATTACACTGTGCATTTTTTTTTTTTTTTTTTGTATAAAACAAGAAAAAAGTCATTGCCATTGGTTTTGTTTACAATTGTGCAAATGAAATACCCGTTATCTCAGATTTAGGTTAATGGCGGTTGGTTCCTTCAAGCATAACATCGTCCAGATAAGATGAAATAAGTGCTTGTTATTTGAAATGAAAAGAAGTCATCCTCTATCAAATTTTATTTCGTTAGAGGCTACCATTCTGGTCAATTTCCTCTCCATTTCACGTGATTTGGTCTTTAAAGTATTATTAAATTATTTAAAGTCTCTGTAGAGTCGGATTAAAACAAAAAACAATTCAGATTTTCATAACACACAAAGAATAATTTTGGCATATAACCGCCCCCTCCTGATCACCTGCTCTCCTGGCCGCCCACCTAATCAAAATTCAATATTAAGAGATATTAAGTTTGTTCGTTTCACTTGCTATGGTAAAAAGTGCACGCTAGCTTGGTCAAAAGATGCATATTTTGCTAGAGTTCATTCAGCGTGCAAAAAATGCGTGCAGGACAAAATGTGTAAATTATACTGCAATGGCAAGCGAAACGAACAGACGTAAAACATGGTAAATATATAATTGAATATAAATTATAGGCCTAAAGCTGTGAAGTAGCTCGGAGTTACTTGTCACGGTATGGCTTATGTTGAACAACTATGCGGTTTCGGTCTGAGTGACCATTTTCAAGGCCTGGAAGAGAAACCAAATAAAGTTTCCTAAAAAAATTAATTATTTTAATAAATTCCTTCCTGGCATCTCCATCCGCCATACCGTGATAAGTGAACCCCGAGTACACAGCTATATATTTACCATGTATTGTCATGAAAATCGAATGCAAGAAAATTCCACTCTCATTAAGACTAGTCTCTATGCTATGAAGATGATCACTACCCTAATCGAAACGTCAGCGCGAGCCTGAGACTAATAAAAAAGTAAAAAACCTAAATGCACTTCTTTATTTTCTATTAATATAAAGAATTTTATTTATAATTATAGGAGAGATCATATTATAATAATCTAAGGATCAATGATAAAATTTAATTTAATTAAATACCATAAAGGGAAAAAATTAAATAAATTAATAAATTTTTTCTTCTAGGTTTCTTGGAAGTGATAATCACGATACGTATTTTACCAACGTTCAAAGAGGACGAATTTTACATGAAATACTCTCGACAGCTGTTTTTGGAAAAAAGAAAAAAGGCGAAGTCGGTATCGAAAGATTAGTCGAAGAGGGCGTTTTTTCAGCTGCCTTTCCTCTTCATGATGTAAGTCACAAAACAAAAAAAAAAAAAAAAACTTTTCTCTTGACTATAAATTAATGAATAAAATTTGAATAATAGAAATGGAAATTATATTTAACCTTTAATATATAAAATAATCGATTAATTGATTTTACATTTATATTAAAAGTCTTTAAAATTTCATATTTCTGTGTAAGCAATAGGCCTATAATAATGAATCAGAACATATACATCTGGTATTTTATTGAATTTCGCTGTGCGTCACTGAACCTTAAAAAAAAAAAAATAACAGCTAATATTTGTCACCTCTATTAGTTAATTAGAAGTTGACGCGAAATTTATATTTATTCCTGAAGTGGGAATGAAGTCACTTAGAGAATTTCTTGCCAGTTCAATTTCTCACAAAAATATTATAGAATATTAAATTCAGAAATTTTGAGTTCTACTGATATCTATAGATATAAAAATTGTGAATAAATACAAATTTTTTAGTGGATCATATATTTTCTAAATTTGTTTTCACTACCTGGAAGTTAGACAACCAAAATGACAATTCACAAATATATTTTTCTTTTAATTGCTCCGGGCTTCTTTAAAGCCATCTCCACTTGATGAATTGCTAATTTCGAGGGACTGCACCTCTGAGAAGGTCGGAAAATTAATTAGTGAGTTGGTCGTTTTAGTTGCAAGCAAAAATGAACCTTATTTTGCCTGCGATCCTTTAATAATGTGTAAAAATATTTGATTAGGTATTTATTTTTAATGTTTTTAATCTTCTTAGCTTATAATTCTTTTAAAAATTTAACTTCCGATCAGTTAAGTATTGTATTTCCCATTGATAAACTCTTTCTTAATTAACTATCCCGGAAGCTAGTAAAAGAGATTATCGAGTTTGACATACCAATTATTTATAGCCTACTAGGATAACTTAAAAAATACCTTCTTTATCTCTATTTGACTATTTTTTTTAAGGGCCCGTATCACGTGAAGAAAAAGAAAGGACAAATTCAAGGAGAACTCAATGATCGACAAATACTTTACGAATATTGGGCTCGATGGGGCAAGTGGTACAAATATCAACCACTTGATCATATTCGGGAATATTTCGGTGAAAAAATAGCTATTTATTTTGCTTGGTTAGGTAAGTAAAATTTATATTAAAAGAACTACTACTACTTCACTCATACAATGCTCTTAAATTCATTCAAGGTTGTTCATACCAACCTCGAAAGTAAAAAATTCTTTGATGTGATACTTGAATCATCATTTTTTTCTCTCCGTAAGAATCATGAAATAGCGTTTAATGAATTGTAAAAAATATTAAATACAATTCTTTTATTAATACCTGGTATTTCTTCATTAATGGTAGTTCTGTTTCGACGTAGAAATATTAAAGAAAAGTGTTATCATCAGCCACTGGCTATTTGTCTATACAACAGGAAAAGAAGCAGGAGCAGCCAAAAAATATAAAGCCTCTGATTTTCACAAATTAACGAGACATTTCGGGAAAATATTATTATTATCCCATCAACAGTCCTTCACAATTGTTTGGGTCCCAGAGTTGGTCATATCGCCTGCTGAGAATCATAGTGGTCCAAAAATTCAATTTTTGAGTTAAGCCAACCAAAGCGTCTTCTTTGCCCAAGTGGTGAAAATATATTTCTATTTTTGCCCTCGGGTCTTGATGCAGTGGCTGGCGTGCTGGCCGTCTGTATAAAGGGTCGCGGGTTCGCATCCCGTCTCATGTGACAATTAATTGACTACCAATAAATCGAAATAAATGATTCGCAGCAGGCGATATGGGCACAATATATGCTTATTTATTTATCATATGTACGGAAGAGTTTCCAATCTTACTTATTCAGTGAGAATGAAAATATATTACATAAATATGCATGTTTTGTGCCCATATGAGCAACTAAGCGACCCAAACCATTTTTAAGGCCTGATGATTGGATAATAAAATTTTCCCGAAACGAAAATCGGAGGCTTTATATTTCTTGACTGCTCCTCCCTGTTAAAAGAAAAAATACAAAATTACAATTTGATAAAGGAATATGTTTCATAAAAAAAATATTTCATAAAATTATATTGAAACTAGAATATTGAAGCTAAGAATAAGGCCATGATAGTTGAGTGATTTGGCTTGCAGGTTTCTACACGGGATGGCTACTTCCAGCAGCCGTGGTAGGCCTGCTGGTGTTCCTCTACGGTGTAGCCACTATGCATTCTAATCAGGTAGCCATTGAGGTGTGTGACTCCGGATCTCAGTTCAATATGTGTCCACTCTGCGATGTCGAGATCGGTTGTAACTATTGGAGGTTGTCCGATGTCTGCGGTTATGCGCGGATTGCCTACCTCTTCGATCACCCTGGCACCGTTTTTTATGCAGTTTTTGTATCGTTTTGGGGCAAGTAAATTATATATTATTTCCTCTTTTAATTGTTATCAAATCTTCTAATTAATATAAGCCAAAATCAATTTGAGAAGAATTTGATTTTCGATTTAACTGTGGTTTATTTGTAAACATTATAAAGTTTTGGCCACTCTTCTGAGGCTATCTTCAGGTGCAATTCAATTAAGTTTACAAAGATTGAAACAGATACAACTATCATGGATATAACAACCTTCGTAAACTTGGTCTAACTGAATTATATCTGAAGAAAACCACAGAATTTGTAATTTTTAAAAATAAACCACAGTTAAGCCGAAAATGCTAAATTCTTTTAGTAATAATAACATCTGTGAAAGCCTAAACTTCAAAATTTGGAGAAATTTGGGAATTTTGAGAAAAATTGAACTTACAATCTTGGACATAACTTTATATCTAAAAATCTTGTGAATTATTTCAAGTAAATTGATGAAATACTTCATTAAAATCAAGAATTCTCTACTCCACCTACTTCAAAATTTAATTAAATTTTTAAAGATTCTTTTATTATCTTGTTTTATTAACGATTTTTTTTATATTCTGGCATAAAATAAATTTAAAACAGCATTTCTTAATTCAATTTCAATAATGCGAAGGTTGTTTACAGCTGTGACATTCCTGGAATACTGGAAGCGAAAATCAGCATCACTTGCACACCATTGGGACTGTATGGGCTTCCAGGAAGAGGAAGAACGGCCACGACCAGAATTCGCAGCCCGAGCGCCATTTCTTGAAAGAAATCCAGTGACGGGTGTCCGAGAGCCGTCCTTTCCATCTAAACTGCGTAACAAGCGGGTCGCCGCTGGTATCGGCATTATTTTCCTCATGATGTCACTAGTCATCATTTTTATCGTCGCCGTTATCATCTACCGTGTTCTTGTCTCAATTCCGCTCTTCCAAAACTCCACCTTCAGGTTATTTGAATTTTTATAATTTTATTAAAGTATCTAATAAATAGTTTTTAATTTTCCGCTAAGGGATTCAAATGACCCACCTTCTCAAAATAAATAAATTTTAAAAATAAAATAATTTTAATGGGGTTGGAGAATAAAAACCAGAAGCTTAATCGCTCCACCTGACGTCCTTTATTTGGCGAATATTTCGACATGCATCATCCTCAGTGCCGGGAGGATGTAGTAGGTGGGCTTGGTCCAAAAATTATTTAAAAGCCCTAGGGGCGTCATACATGTTCTTTGTGAGGTGCCTTCTTTAAGCTGATGACCGGTCTGATGCAGGAATGATATTGTTTCTCCATCCCCATTATTCTACTCATCCCAGCCTACTATATAATAAAATAATTTTTTCGGAATTTTGTGGGGAGGGGGGGGGGGAGTTCTGACTGCAATTTCTCAAAATGCACATCTTCAATCAATGTACTGTAGATTACTTTTCCCAATTTGAACTTTTTACTTTCTCTTACCTCTATATATACATGGTCTGTCTGTGTGTGTTCAATTTAAAGCAGTGGTTTCCAAACTTTTTGTTATCACGCCTCCCTTAAAAATATTTAATCATGAAAAACATATAACCAAGTATTTATTAATTTAAATAAACGAAAAATGTAGGTACAGCCGGGAGTCGCACCACGGATCTGCCGATTTACGCTCAACATGCCCTACTACTGGACCACAGTACTGCACTCGCTTATTTAAATTATGATATCGACAGATCCGTGGTGCGACTTTCGGCGGTACCTACATTTTTCGCTTATTTAAATTAATAAATACTTGGTTATATGTTTTTTATAATTACTTCATGGACCAACACATGATATATATAATTCTTTAAAATATTTAATCGTATGAAGCCCCCCTCCCCCATTTATAAACAAAAATTTTTATTGCTAAAAAATTTATTAAATCAAACTATTATAATATTTATTATTTTATTTATAAAAGAAGAAGTAATTTAGAAAATTACTCGCTGTGGCTAATATTGGCGCCTCCCCTTAGACTAATCTGCGTCTCCCTAGGGAGACAAGAAAATGCGAGTAATAAACTAAAGGTGAGATGGTATTTTATAAAAAATGAAAGTTTATGTCACAACTACACCTTTCAGTAGATAATAAGTTAATAGGCCTAAAATTAACTGGATTGTACGAGATAATCAAATTCACTTTGGGAAAGGGAAGTTTACTCGAATTATCTTTCGGTGTTGTAAAAAAGCTGGTACAAAGTAAAAAAAAAACAATTATTTGTTTTTTAAGCTGGAATATATTAACATTTTTGCGATATACTATCTGTATCACCCCAAAGTATCCGGTCTAGCAGTGCACCCTATCGGTGAGAGAAACAACTCAATTTCTTAGAGAGACCAAGTGCATTTAAGCTATGCTACAAACACACAGATGCATGTATATTTGCTCAAACAGACAAAATTTGTTAATCAAATTTATAAAAAACATTTAAAAATATAAATTAATATAATTTCTCTATTCACGTCTCTAAGCTCTCTCTTGGAAGGGCTGAGTCAGATCTCTAGCCAATGGATACTTTTGGCTGATACAGATAGTACAGTTTCGGAGATTTTTCAATTCCATTTTCGGGCTAAAAAAACAGCTTAAAAAATAAACGTTTTTTTTTTTTTTTTACTTTGCACCTAACAACACCAGAAGGTAATTCTAGTAAACTTTCCTTCAAAAGTAAAATTAATGTTGATATTATATTAATATTAGTTTAACAAGACTGTGAGTGTTTTTTATTGATGAGGCCAAACATCCCATTTTAGCTATTAATATTAGGCCATAATATAATGTATGATTAATTGATTAAATTAATTGTTTCGCAGGTCTCAGGCTCAAGCCATAGCCAACGTGACAGGAGCGGTCGTCAATCTAATTCTTATTATGGCAATGAGCCGGGTTTATGAGAAACTCGCTTATCGACTCACTACTTGGGGTATATATCTATATTTTAAATTTAATCTATAAATCGTAGGTTCGGGGCCCTCGGAGTTTGGTGTAGGGGTTAGCGTGTAACCTCGTATACGAAAAGTCGCGGGTTCGGAGCCCAGGCAGTCCGATGATTTTATTTAAGCCATTTGGATACCAAATGGCTTAAATAAGAATGCCTGGACCCCAAATAAATATATATTATATAAATACGAGTATCGTTTAAAGTCTTAAATGGCCTAAGTTGCCGAAAAGACTGTGTGTATGTGTGTGTGAATGTGAGTATGAATGAGAAAAAAAGTGTGAATGTTTAAAAAAAAAAAACCGTAGGTTCTAGTTGCAATATGAATATGTGAAAATTAAAAATAATTAAATTAGATTAAAAACCCTGGGTTATAAGTTTCATATGTTTTCCTACTTTGATTATTATAAAGTTAGGTTGGGCTAGTTTATTGGAATATATACGTAACGCCTTTTTTGATGATTTTCTAGTCCCCCTTCCCCCCTGCCACTAGAACTACCCCCCCGAATAAAATTTCTTATACAAAAATCATAAAATTTGACCTTTTTTTGTTTTTGTTTTTTAGTACTTTCTCCCGTGACTCAAATAATCACTCCATTTTTCCTTGTGAATATCATTTGACCTTTTTTTTATCAAAAAATTTTATAAATTCAACTTTGAATTACGTTTTTGAATCTTGGTTCATCGGCAATGGTTTGCTTATGTGTCTGTGAATTTATAATTATTTATGAAAAACTAAAGTACAAAGCAATAATTAAAATTCAATCAAATTTTTTTTTATTAATTTAATAAAACATTAAATAAAGACTAATTTATAATTTGATTTGATTTCAGAGATGCATCGTACCCAAACGGAATTCGATGACAATCTAACTTTCAAGGTGTTCATCTTCCAATTTGTCAATTTCTACTCGTCCATTTTCTATATTGCATTTTTCAAAGGCAGATTTGTAGGCTATCCAGGCAATTACACTCACATTCTAAAATTACGTAATGAAGATGTAAGTATTATAAATTTATTTTCTATTTATTATTCATATGGTTCCAAATATATTTTTATTCTACTTTCCAGTGCAGCGCTGGGGGATGTCTTATTGAATTAGCACAACAACTTGCTGTTATAATGATTGGTAAACAAATTATTAACAATGCACAGGAGATTCTGGTACCGAAAGTCAAAGCATGGTGGCATAAAAAACAGGTAAGATGATCATGCCAATATGTGATAAACAAATTCCGTTTTTAACCTTAACTTGATGACCTTGAAGCTCGGAAACAAGCTTATGACGGCAATCCGATAAAAAAATTAATTTATCAAAGAGAAAAAAAATAGGAAGTGTTTATTAAGTATAAACATAAGATTCTAGTATTTAAATTAATTTTTTTTCGAATTTTTTTTTAATTTATTGTTTTTTATATTTTTTATTGACGGGTTTTATTCAGAGGTTCTTTGGAGGAGAACAAGAGATACCGGTATTGCAGACAAAAATTAATATTTTATTTTTTGAAAATTTCATCAAACGAGCATAAATAAATGTTAACACTAGTATACAAGGTTTTCTTCACAAGAAATCTCATTAGTGAATCTAGTGCATTTTTTCATCCTGTATTCAGATATGTAGTTAGAATTTTTCCACCAGGCACAGTTTTAGGGATATAGAGAAAAATAGATTTTAATAGAAAATGTGCTCTAAAACGACTTTTATTTAAAATGTTCAAATTATAATTAAATGATTGAAAATAAGTAAATTTGGGGCAGGGGCGTATATAGAAATTTTTTCGTGGGGGGCAGAAAATTTTTTTTTTAAGAAACTCAATTTTTTTTCACACTAAATTTTTTGCGGAACATTTTTTCTTTTGCGGAATCAAAGTTTTCCACCTTGCGGAAAAATTTGTTGTGCTGATTTCTGTATATCCCTATACATGTATATGTGTTTGGGAAATTTCGGAGTGGGGGGGGGGGGCGGGCCCCCTCGGCCTCCCCCTTATATACGCCCCTGATTTGGGGACAGCAGCCTAGATATTAATAAAAGAAAATTTTTTTATTTTTTTTTCCCTATATTTCAATATTTCATTAAGCAAAATTATTATAAAGTCAGTAATTTTAGAAATACCTAGAAGAGTTCAAAAGTCCTAAGTGGCATAATTATATGAAATTTATTATTTAAATATAACGGTGGCAAAAATGGCTGGTGGCCTAATGCCAACAATCTTTTTAAATAAAAAAAAAAATATTATTGAAAGTTAAAAAATAAATTTTTAAAATTCATATAGTTCGAAAGTTCGCAACCCATCCCAGGCGAGAAATTTATTTCAATTGAATTGGATACCAATCAATTGAAATAAATAAGGATGGAATCCAAATAAGATGCCGAAAAAGACCTTAAATAAATTTAAAAAAATAAAAATTCATATAGTAGCCGGCCTATATGGTATTTTTAATATTTTGCAAAAGGGAAAAAATTTTCTGATTAAAAATTAATCTATTAACTCAAATCGTCAGAAAAAAAAATAAAAAGATTTTTATTGATAATCTTACTGCCCTCGAAAATTATCTGAATCCTTATTTTCAATTAAAAATCGATAGGATACACACAACGAAGATAGTCTAAGATAATTATATGTTCATAAAATTACTTGTTTCAGGTGAAATTATCTAAAAAACACAAGACCCGATGGGAAGAAGATTACCAATTAATTGATAGTGAAGGTCTTTTTCAAGAATATCTTGAAATGGGTACGTTCATTTAAGAATATTATTCTAAATATGTTTTTAAGTGGCAAAGTTTTTCATTAGAAAGTACAAATTTCCTTTTACTAGTCCCCTCTTATAATTAAATTTTATTTATTAATTTATTTAATCGTTTGTGCAGTTCTTCAGTTTGGTTTTATCACCATCTTCGTGGCTGCTTTTCCCTTGGCGCCCCTCTTTGCACTCCTCAACAATTGGGTAGAGATTCGTTTGGATGCGCAGAAACTCGTCTGCGAGACAAGACGAATCGTCGCCGAGAGGGCTGAAGACATTGGTGAGTTCTCTGCTTTTGAATTGAAAATTTATAGCTATTAAAGCTTTTGTGGCTCGTATTATTATTATTATGTAAATTTTTAATTATAGATCACATTTATTATTAATTATTAAAAATACTGTACAAGGTTTCGATTATTTATTCTGAAGTCGTTTTCAAGTGCTGTGCACTTACTCCGAGTCAGTTCACTTGAGTGCACAGTACTTGAAAACAACTGCAGAATATTGAAACCTTGTAGAGTATTTATATTTTTAATAAATAATTAATAGAAATGTGGTCCATAATTAAAAATTCCCATAATAATCAAAATTATACTTTTCGCCAACTAATCGGGCTTTGACTTTAAAAAACTTCATGATTATAATCAATTGATACAATTTATATTTGATATCAGAAACAAGAATTTATATTTAAGCCTATTAAACAACGTTTCTTCAAATATTTTATCTTTATCAATCCTCTCATTAAAAAAAAAAAAAACAGTCTGATATAGGTAGGGCTAATCAAATTAAAATTTACATATTAGCATTTAAACGTCCCTTAAAGATAGGCGTGCTTATTATCTGTTTTACACAAATTTTGCATAACTACAAGGCGCTCTTGATTCGTGGCGCCACACGTGTCGTTCGGAGAAACTTCTTGCTCTCGGTGTTACGAGAGTAGGCTCAAATTTGTTATTAAAGCGGCTTATTTTAATTAGATTACTCATTAGCATGACCAGGAATTTATTAAAGAGGCATTTTCCCTTCCCTTTCCCTTCCTAGATTTATATGAAAGAGCTAAATAAAAGTCTTTATTTCCAAAAAAAAAAAAAAAAAAAGATTTGGTCAAGAGGGCGCTAAATAAATCGTAGTTCATATGAAGTATAATGCATTAAAAAAAAATTTTAGGATTTTTTTTATATTTTATGATTTGTATAGCCTACTTTTAATATTGTATCGGTGACAAAAATAGCTGGTGATCCAATGTCAATAATTTGTTAATTAAATTAAATTGCTTTTATATTTATTTTATTTTTTTATATCCTAGTCTTGATTCAGGTTCTAAGGGGGTTGGGCCTGAACCCTCAAACCCCAATTCAATTGACTACGCCTATAAAATAACTGATGATATAAAAATTCAAACAAATTGAATTGAAAATACATCTTAAATCTTCTAACCAATTTAATAAAAAATTCTTAGAGTGTTTTAAGAGTAAACCGACATGAATAATTTGGATTCCCATTCATTTCAGAGCGGATATTGGTTAGTAGTGGCCGTTGATAAATAAAAAAAAATAATAAAAATCTTTAGAAAGAATTTTTAATAAAAATATATGGTGGAACAGAACAACCTGTGGCGTAGCGAGGGGGGGGGGCAAGCCCATCAGGTCATCATGCCCCGGGCTCTACTCACAAAAGGGCGCCAAATGGTCCGCAAAACAAAAAAATTGCTGGATAATTTTTTATTTTTATTATAACTGTTAATTGATTTCTGGAAAATATATTTTAAATTTAGTGCCAGTGTAATATAATAATTTTGTATATTTTACATATAATATTATATGGTTTTCGAATGGGGGGGGGGCGCTAAAAAGGTATTGTGCCCCGGTCGCGAGTTACGCCACTCAGTACAACTTTAGATTACTGAAAGTAAAAGAAAGTTAAGGTTTGTGGTTGATATGAAGCAATTTTTTTTTCTTGTTTACTCTTGTTTGTCTCTTGAATCTTTAAAGTAGATTTTATTTTATATTTTTTATTGCAAGGTGAATTTTTTATAATTAAATTAAAAAAAGACTTAAAATCATCATCTATTTTTGCAAAAAACTGTAAACCAGAATTTTTCAAAGCCTGCTGATTGTGCTGATAGTGGCGAAAGTCCGAAATTCAACAATTCGAGAAAAGGCGTTTGAAAGTTTTGTAAACAAATAGGTCTACATTTAAATAGCTGGGCATCACATGAATAGGCCAGAATCAATAGCAAAGAATGGAAATATACTTTCGCCACTATGGCACTCAAAAGAGAAGACGTTTTTATCAACTTTTGGTAGGCTTAAATCAAAAATTGAATTTTCGGACTTTCGCCTCTATGATTCTCAGCGGCGATATAATTGTCGTAGTGTGAATTAAAATTTTTTCTCAAATCTCATTCTAAAGTCTTTGGCTAAAATTTAATAATTTTTCAAAAAACAGAGAATTAATAAAATCAATAAATAACTTACTGACTTTACTGTTGTGAGGTCGGAATCTTCCGCATCAACATACCTTATGACCCCCTCCCGCCTTAACTGCTAATTTTCTTCTCCCAGATAATGCCGTTTTTTTCAATCCTATAAACTTGAAAAATTAAAATATCTTATAAATAATGAACTTTATCGAAATAAGATAATGCTTTTTGCTTTGGGTTACTTTTCCGAAAAATTATTATGCATGCGAAACAATACTCTCGCCCCCTCTCATGTAAATTTTGTTGATTTCCTTCTTTTGAAAAACTTGTGACATTCCCATGCTCTCATTCTCTCCAAAACTCTATTTTATTTTTCGATTTAATCAAATCAAATATTTAGAAAACAACTCTCTTTAAAATTGAATAATAAATCCAAAACTCCTATAGGGCCTAATTAGAAAAATTTGTCTTCTTTTGATGCAAAATTCTTGGAAAAATTGAATATTTTTCTTTGGAGCCTTTATGTATAAATGACTTTAAATATTTGACAAAAGAATGAATAAGTAAGTGTAAGTTAAGTTAGAACAAAACAGTGCGAACCAATAAATCGATAAATTACGAATGAGAGAAGAGAAAAAAAAACTAAAGAAAGTAAAAAGACTCAAATATTCCACTAATTTATGACGTTCCTTTTTCCAAAATCTATAGCGAAAGTTTCAGAGGAAAGACAAAAACAAAAAAAAAAAAGGGAACAGAATAAAAGTGACTGAGCGCATGTGAAAAACGAATTTAGGTCAGTAGGCTAAAAGAAAGAAAGAAAGTGTAAGGGAAGAGGGGGAGGGTCATTTGACACGAGTGACCATAAAACTGGCCAGGAGGCTACGCTGTCCAAATATTGGACCACTCATGAAACATCATATAGACAGTGAAAAGACAAACAATTGTCTAATGGAGGGCAACAATTTTTTTCTTTATTTTAGACAAGAGAAACAGCAACGGAAATCAATGACATTCAGGGGGTTCAGGAGCGACTTCTAAACGTACTTTAAAAAAAAAAAAAAACTAGACTATTATAAGGAATTTTTCAATGCGGTTTTTTTTAAATGAATTAAATTCATAAGAGATTATTGGGTCATCGAGCTATAATTTTTTTAATGACTTATTAAAAAATTATCGTAATTAATTTTTTGTTATCAAGCAAATACAAAAAAACAATCTGTCCCAATAATCTTTAATTTTTTTAAAATGTAAAAATGAATTTATTTTTATTATTAATCACATATTAATTAAGAAATTTTTAAAATAAGCTTAGATGATTTATTTAAAAACCAACTGTCAAATTAGTTCAGCATTCTTGCAATAGATGGCAGGCTAGTCTAACAGACGATCGCCTAATAGCCTATATCTGGCCTATATTTATATATTTTTATGTTTTTATAAAAGATACATAATATATAATAACATTTATAAAGTATTTATTGTTAAAAGATCAATGAAAATCAACCAAATGCATTAAATATTATTAGCTATCATTCTGACATCTCTTGGCAAATTTTTGAATTACTTGATTTTTGGGCATACTTTTCGGCTTCATTATATTTTCGAATATGAAGTTTTATATTAGGCCTACTCCTCTATCTATCAGTCTCCAGGCTTGATAGGATTGATTTCTATACTTGAATTTATTTTGTTCTTTTTTTTGTGTGTAGGTAACTCTAATTAAAATTTTTTTGTTTAATTTATAGGTATCTGGTTCAAAATTCTTCATATGCTAGCGCATCTAGCAGTCATCAGTAATGTAAGTTTAGTAGTAATTGTTAAATTGATTTATATTAAAATTTTTTTTTAGAGAAAAAATATTTTCTTTATAAAAAGAGAATACTTCCCCTCAAATGACAAGTATCTATATTTAAGCTGCATTATTAAATATATAAATTCAACAATTTCTTTCGATACTATAAAATTTAGAATTTTTTTTTTTCAATTAAATAATTGTATTTTTTGTTTTAAGGCAAAAAGCCTTAGTTGCTGAAAACCCTTTTTTAGGTCTTTTGCGGCATCTGAAGCCATTTAGAACTATTCTCCCTATTTTTCTAAATTAATTGGTACAGTGAGCGCCAGAATTAAGTCCCCACCTAGAAATAGAGCCTCAAGTATATGGTATATAATGAAATAATTTTAAATTTGAAAAGGTAAAATAAAATCTGGTACAGATTATTTCAGTCATTAAAATTATTTCACTATATACCATATACTATACTATATACTAAGGCTCTACCTCCCATGTGGGGACTTAATTGTGGCGCTCCATGTACTGTACATAACTGGTATTTATATTTATTTTTCCAAAATTCATTTGGCCTTTTTTTTTGCATTTTGAATATAATACTTTATAAAATGAATAATTTCTCTTGTATTAGGGCTTCTTGATCGCTTTCACTTCGGAATTCTTACCCAAGCTGCTCTACCAATATGAATATGATTGGGAGCTTCGTGGTTACGTCAACTTCACATTGGCCTATGCACCTCCTGACAAAATGTCGCAGCCCTGTCGTTATCGGGGCATGAGAGATTCCTCTGGAAAACACACTCCTTTCTTCTGGAGGCTTCTTGCAATTCGTTTAGCTTTTGTCATCATCTTTGAAGTAAGCCATCCGTTCTCAGATTTCCTTACCACAGTGATATCACTCATATATTCCTTTTCAGCATGTGGTTTTCGGAATTTGCCGCCTGATTGATGTTCTTGTACCAGACATTCCAGAATCTCTTGAATTAAAAATTAAAAGAGAACGTTATCTTGCAAAACAAGCACTTCAGGATTCTGAAACCATCCTACGGGTAATTAGTGATTATGCTTTTGTGTCTGAAACTGTATAGAAAACCTGTTGTTTTGGGAGTAGGTGGCAGCGGGAAAGGATGATTTTGAAGATGAGCTCCTACCGAATGGCAACGGAATGGTCCTTGATTTGACTGCTGAATTGGGAGGACTAGCAGCAGCTGCAGCTGCTGCAGAGGGGCAAACGAAAAACATGGAAGGACAGAGAGGGGCATCGACATCAAAGTCAGCTGCAGCAGTTCATACATCCGAAGTCAGTCCAGAGAGAAACCTTCCAGAGGATAGGGCAAGTCCGGAAGGTGTTGTTGTAGAAATAGAAGAAGAAAGAGGCCATGAGACATGACGAGAGGCCCCAGGGCCTGTACGAGGGGATGTAGCCGGGCCTCGACCCCGGCCTCCTGGTGCCAGAGCCCTGGGTGGACCAGGATGGCTTCGCTGACAGTTGCTCAACAACCACTGTTGTGGTCTCGCGGGCCTCTGACAGTGGCTGTCACATTCCAACGCTTTTCCAAATCCCAGCTCTCTTCATTTAATCTTTATATTTTATTTTTATTTATAATAAGATAGAACTTTAGAGGTAGGGATCATTTTTTTTCCATTTTATGAGATTAATATTTTCTTAATAAAAAATAATAAATTCACCAAATTTGCTAAATTTTAAACGTTAATTTCTATATTAACATTGAGTGATATTTAAGTCTCAACTGCCTAAAAATAATAAATGAGACAATTTTTTTTTTTTTTTTTTTTCGAAAAATTCCATATAAATCCCTCTGAAACGTTCAAGACTGAAAAACTAGAGTTTTAAAAATTAGTTATTAAAATATTTATAATTTAAATTTTTAATCGAATTAGAATGTTTTAAATGTTGGTTTTTAATCAAATATCTTTGAAATATTCATATATTTATACAAAAAAAAAAAAAATATTCCGAGTTGCATATCGAATTCATTTTTTGTGATTGCACTTTTAAATATATTGATATATTTATATAAATATTTAACCAGTTGTCTCTGACTGTTCTTTCCTTCTTTGTTGAGAGTGTATATTTTCCAACTCTCTTTATGCACAATAAAATAAGTTATTATTGTGAGAATTTATTATTGTAAAGAATAAAATCTTTATAAAGCTTTAAGAAAAATGTTAAAGATTTGATATTTTATTATAAAAAAAAAAATAAAGATTTTAAAGTGCAATTTTTACATTGAATTTCTTTTTGGCAAGACAATATGCAAAGAAAGAAAAAAAATTAATTTCTTTTTATATATCATATATTATTATATATATATAGAGAGAGTTTTTCCATAAATTTTAAAATTTTAAATAAATCATAATCTAAGAACGCTTTATAAAAAAAATACATAAATAATTAGAAAGCGAAATAAAATAGATTATTAATATCCCCTTGAGATTTATATATTGTATATTCTCTAGTCTAAAGCAGGGATGCACAATGATGGCGATTCCAGTGACGTAACTGAAACCTCTAAGAGACAGAGGTTTCAGTTACGTCTTCCCTTAGACAGGGCTTTTTTAAACCTCCAAGGGGATTGTAGCAAATCTGTTTGTGCTGTCATGCTAGTAGGTGACTTCTCTTGAAAATATTTTTCATTTTAATTCGATTGCGGGGAGGGGGGGGGGGGGGCCCGCCCCCCCGGGGGGGCTATCACCTAAAGTACAAATGAATAAGAACAGAAAGAAGAGAATTGTTCTTTAAAATTTCATTCAAAATTTGAGAAAGGTCCTTGAGTTTGCTAATCCTTTTTATTCTAATTAGTGTACAGTAGAATTTTTTTTTGTCTCAACACTAACTAAAATTACTAGGTCACCTGAAGACAATCAAAAAATATCACGG
The DNA here is from genome assembly GCA_023213315.1 of Euborellia annulipes. NCBI lineage: Eukaryota > Metazoa > Arthropoda > Insecta > Dermaptera > Anisolabididae > Euborellia > Euborellia annulipes. Next base: position 35,907 of record JAKCPI010027328.1, read on the forward strand.
TGAAATTTCGAATTTTTATATATAATTAAAGTTTGAGATAAAGTTGGATGAACAAAAAAAAAAAAAAAACTGTAGATGGAAACAAATTTCGTTTTGGAGAAGATTGAAACAGAAATTCATCTAAAAAAAAATGTCAAAATAAAAAAGAAAAGAAAAAAAAACAAAGAATACAAATTTTAGAGGAAAAAATCGATTTTCTTTTCTTTTTTTTATCTACCAAAGGGCCAGCGAGAGTTTTGTAATTCTTTTTTGTTTCATAGAGCTGAAGGGCCTGAGTCCTGCTATTGTGAAAAATTTCTTTATCCCCAAATAACTTTATTATTGCATATATGCTTTCTGAAATTTTTTTCCAGAATTTAATTCCTAATTTATATATTCAAAAGAAAAAAATTGTCCTTGATATAACGATACATATTGAGCGTTAGTGATAATTTTAAAAAGAGGTGGATATTAATGAAACCTTTGCTTACTCATAGATAAGGAAAATTGATATAGGAATAATAAAATGAAAGAGTGTGGTGTAAAACCTGTCCAAGAAATAAACTACGAGATAGCGTTATTCTTATTTTTAATTGATATAGGAAGTTAAAGATAATATCAGAGCAACAATAGCTTATACATTGTTCTGAATGGCCCCGCCTGGCAACAGAGTAGAGCAACAGCATCCAAAATCAATGTCAAAGCACAGCTGAAAAAGGGTGGCTCGAAAAAACAAGCGTGTGGAATGTCCCCCGGGGGCAATGGATGTGAAAAAGGGAATAGAAAAATAGAATAGAATAGAAAATGTACAATGAAATGCTATGCTATATTATAGATACTTGACCAGGAGGCGAGATACCATCCTTACCCCCCCCCAAAAAAAAAAAATAAATAAATAAAAATATATAGAAAAAATATTTAAACGCTGTTAGAATTTATAAAAAAATATTTTATACTCTTTTCGGAGTGGGGTAAATCATTCGAATCGTCACCCCATATTTCCCCCTCCGAAAGAATTGTCTAATACTCTGATATATAGCTATTTATTATATTGTTTAAAAATAACGAGCACTATAGTCTAATTCTATTGTCACCAGCGCCCTAGCAAACTTCTCATCGTCCCCTGGAATCTCTAAAGAAAAAATAATAATAAAGTTAGCCAGTGAAATTTATCCTAGTTCTAGTAATTTATTCGGTGTTTTGAACAAATTTTCCATCAATCTGTCTGTCCTGGTTTTTGTTCCAAACAAAAATCTTCACTTCGCTCAACTTTGAAAAATTCTTCATCAAATCTTTCTCTTAAGCAACCCTATTATTGTTAATTTTGCAAATTCTTGAATTGTGCATCCCTGATTTATAGAAAAAAAAAAAATTATAAATAAACTTACTGTTTTAAGTCAATTGAAAAAAAAAAATTCCTTGAGAAAAAGCGAACGAAAGAAAAATCTCAAAAGAAAAAAGAAATTCGCCATTCCTTTTTAATAGACTTGAAAAGTCTTAATTTTATTCTAGTCTAGAATCTAGTTAAACTCGTTGCGAAGCTGCCTGGTTACTAGGCTTCAAAATTTTTAAACACCTTTTATTGTCGGCTATTTTGTTCCGTGCAATAAAAATTTGATTATTTAAAAAAAGACTGGCTTATCTTTTTTCCTAGGGAAAAAAAGAGGCCAAAATATATATATTTTAGCAGACTTCTCTCTTAATTCTTTTTAACTTTTAAATGGAACACTTCCAAAAAAAATAAAAATTTTAAAACGAGTTATATATCCTCGGAAATTAAATACATATCTATGTTTTAATAAATTCTTATGCAATGATATTTTTGATTATCAAAGGCCTACTTATCTATTAGTGAATTATATATCTATGTACAAAAAAAAAAAAACTTTATTATAAAAAACACGCGATGCGCTTTGTGAATTTACGAAAGTGAGAATTGAATGAATGATAAAAAAAAAAAACTATTATTTTTAAAGTTGATATTTATTATTATAAAATAATATACGTATATGATAAGCAATAAAATATCTATATTATTTTGAAATTTTTCAAATTTTAAAGGTAGCCTGAATATTGTTTATCCGAGCGCATGCGCAAAGAAATTTTCTCACTATGCTTATTTTTTTGAAAACAAAAATATAAATGTATATATTTATGAAAATTCCTTCTGGGTGTACCCTAATAAATATATTTTAAATTTTATCAATAAATATTTCCAAAAAAAAAGGATTGTTTTTATTACCTACTGTATTTTAAATTTTTTTCACTCAGAGGGTGAATGAAAATTTTGAGAGAAAAAAATTTTCACAAATAAAAGGTAAGTTTGAATATTAAAATTATACTAAATTACAATTTTTATTATTATCTTATGAGAACCAATACTAATTCAAATATTTTTTTTGGGACAGGAATCTGAAAATATGCATAAATAAATGATTATCGGATAAATAAAAGTGAGAAGAGCGAAAATGTGATGTGCTTAGTTACATCATAATAAATTAAATAGCCAATGGTAATGGAGAAATTTTTACCTTTTGCTCTATGAATCCAGAAAAAAATTTGTCTTATTTTAAGAGAGCCTGAAGCCAAAATCTGCCTTGTTTGTGCTTTTATTCGGTAAAGGAATAATATGAAATTTTTGCTAGCCCAGGGGTCGGCAAGGGCGTGGGTCAAGGCTGGGAACCACTGGTCTAGGTATACCAAATATGTTTGAGAATCTTCATATGCCAGTCCTATATATTTATTGAACATATGTTTTTAACTTTTTATAAAATATAATAATTCAATTATAGGATAAACGCGGTGCCCTCCGTTGACGCGACTCCCAGATAAAACATAGTTTTTACTTCTCGTACCCTATATTTGTCCTTAGGGAGCGTACAAGTATTACGTAACGCAATTTGGGGGGGGGGGGGGGGGCTCGTAAAACGTTTCCATGTGTTACAAGTAGGGGAGGGGGTTGAACAATGTGTTACGTATTATTGGTCTTGGGGGAGGGGGTCCAGAAAAATGCTACGGCGCGTTACATGGGGGAGGGGGGGTCAAAAATCTTCAAAAATTGCGTTACGTAATACTTGTACGCTCCCTTAGGCCCAAATGCGAAAAGTCCAATTGTTATAATTAGAGAAAGGACTTCTGTTGATGATAATAAGAAAATAGAACGGACTCGAATTGACTTTATTTATTTAACAAAGATATAAAGATCCTGAATTTTGGTAAATTTGTTAATTAGCAATTCCCATCTGCTATGGTAAATTCGCGGCATTTTCAATGTCGGATCTGGTGCTGCTTCCTCTGTATGCTTTGGTCTAGGCGTGTGTTTTCGTGACTGTAAAAAAAAAAAAATTGCACCTTAAATTAAAACTGGTGCTACCTTACCGTAAATCGGGATGAATATTAGGCCTACCACCAGAATGTTCAACTCAAAAATAACTAAACAAATTTTACCTTTGGAAGAGAGACAATTTTATCATACCTTATTCGACTGGAGATATGTTATTCTATCTGTCATTTTCTTATTTTTTTTTTTTTAATGGGGAATAAAAAAATTGGGGACACCTTTATTAACTTTTTTTGATATACTATACGGGCGCAAAAAATCTGGTACGATTCTCGCTTCATATTTTTTTTTTTATTTTGTTTGTTTTGGAAATTTTATTAACTTGATGGAATTACGTGCCTCCAGATTTATGGGCTTATTACAAGACCTTTGATATCAGAAATATTCAGAATTTGTATTAAAAATAAAATTTTTTCTGTTGTCTCTTAAAAAACTATCTGCAAGATAATAAAGAGAAGTTCTCATTACCTTTTGCTGCCTAAAAACAAAACAATGTATTAATGAAACTTAAAAAATAAATAAATACATAGTTTAAAAAATGATGTTTTCTTACGGTGGAGTAAAATTTATTTTAAACTTTCGGCTCGTTTTTGGTGGACATGTAAAACGAGACTCCTTTACAGTCCAAAGTTCCCCTAAATAAAATGGAGCTATAAAAAATTCATCTTGGTCCAGCATCCGTTGTTCATATAGATCAATTTCTCTTTGCATTCGCGTTAATCTTGTTGCTGTTTTGTCTTTTCCTTTACTTTTACTTCTAGGGGTTGTTGGACTCTTCGGTGCCTCTTTGTCCACAGCCATTAGAGATTCTTTCAAATTTAGTTGAAATTGTAGTGGCATAATTCCGAGATTTCTTACCTATAAAAGACAACAAAAATTCTTTTAATCTTGTGAAATTAAATTTCATAAAGAAATCTTGGTTTAGAAAACGTAAAAAATTTAATGTAAATGGGTCTATTTTTAGCTAGTTTGGAATATCATTATTCAAATATATTTTTGCAAATAAATTTGAATTTTTTTGTTTAAATTTTTTTTGGCATTTGAAATTAATTAGACACTAATTGAATTGATTACTATCTAATTCAATTGAAATAAATATGTTTTTTAAGGACTAGCGAACCTCTAATCCCTTGAACAAGAAGTGAGTGCTTTACCTCTATGCTTAGGGCAGGGGTTAGAATTTTAAAGTTATTTCCACGAACTCCGTACATTACTCTAATATATAATTCTCAGTGCTGGACTGGCTCAACGGGATACCGGGAATATTCCGATAAGCCCTCGAATATATTTAAAGTTTTTTTTTTAATGAAATTAAATTAAATTTTTACTTCTAAGACTTCAATTTATTATTTTAATTATTTACTTATTTAATTTTTCTGATTGACATACAACCCCATATATCAATATTAAACTCTTCCTCCAACCTTCTCTTCTACTAGCCTCGAGACCTGAAGCTAATCAATTGTTCATAATATAATACCTCGATAGAAACGTCCGCCTTTCTGACTTTGTTTTCAAAATACCAGACATTCGTTTCCGGATGAATTAGGTAATTAGGAATGACTCCTACTCCAGTCACATGAATCGTCCAAGAAGTTGATTCCGAATGGAATTCAATGAACTCGTTCATCTATAAGAACAATATGAAAATTAAACAAATTGAGCTTATTTATTTTTATTTTAAATCAAGAAAAAAATTCTAATTTCATCATAATGAAATATAATGGAATAATCCTGAAGTTTAGATTAACAAATAGGTACTCATTTTATTCAGCGGTTAATTTTCATATTTTCTATAATTTATATAATAGAGGCTATTTTGGTAGAATTTATAGTTCTGGAGTTATTTACAAAAAAAAAAAAAAAACAAAAAAGAAAAAATTAGGAACCGACCGAATATTCGGTTTCGGTTACGGTTTCGGCCAGTTTCGGCCAAAAATCATGGTTTCGGCCGTAGTTTCGGTTTCGGCCAAAAAGTAGCCGAAACTTTCGGTCGGCCGAAACCAGAGTGAAAAAATGGGATGAGACTCGCATGCAAAAAAAAAAAAAGGTCAAATGATTTGCAATTGAGGGAAAAAAAAATTTAGTCTCCCTAAAAAAAAGGGTAAAATGATTTTCACGGGAGGGAAAAAAAAATTCAAAAAAAAAAAAAAAGGTAAAATGAAAAAAAAATTTTATAGGAAATACAAGTTTGTTTCGGTTACGGTTTCGGCCGAAACTAAGGTTGAGGCCGAATATTCGGTTTCGGTTTCGGCTGAAAATCTTGTTTCGGTCGGACCCTAAAAAAAATACAACTTGGCATTTTTGCTCAGGGGCCCACATCTTGTGGGTACGTGGATGGCGACCACGAGCTGCCCGAGCTGGGACAGACAGTCCTTCAGTTCTTTAAATGTCTGTCTCTTCCTTCCTCTTTTCAACAGGCTTCAGACCGTGCGACGGGCCGACCTGTCCTATATCTTCCGGTCGTAAAAACGTATGATTGGGTTTTAGGGAAAGAGTGCATCGCTGGACAAGGCGAGGAGAGAAGAAGAAGAAGAAGATATACAACCTGGCATTTATTTGTTAGGGCGAGAACTACCCTAACTGCTCTCATGTTCATAGAAACTCCTTCTTGGCGAAGCCCCCCTCGGTGCTCGCCGAGGACTGGCGGAGAAAGTAAAATAAATTTTACTCCACCTTAAGAAACAAAATTTTTTAAACTATGTATTTATTTATTTTTTATCATCTCACAATCAATTATCCCTATTTTTTTCTTATTCAAATTCCTATACCAAAGGGAATGAATAGATATTTTTTTCAATATAAATTATTTATTCTCTTGAAAATATATTTTCGTTATCGTTGTTGTTATCGCCTTGGTGGAAAAAGCTAATTGTTGTTGTTATTCCAGGTCAAAAAAAACTTTTTACAATGTATCGGTTGTAGCTAGCCTTAGATCCCCCTCCGGTGATGTCTAATTTGCCACCCATGTGGTCTAGACAGACACTAACTTCGGTATTTCTTCAATATCTTCCTAAATATGAGGAGCTCAGAGCAAAAGTGAACCAAGTTCACTTTTTACTCTTTTGAGAAAAATGAATCAAAGTTAAAGCCTTATATTTAATTTTTCGGATTTTTTTTTGCATTAAGGAACTGCTGCACTCTGGAGGATTAGTATTGAAATTCGGACATGGTTCATTATTACACCGAATAACTATCATCATTTACTATCCAAAAGGGGAAAATAAAAAACTTGTTCACTGTTGGACTTGGTCCACTTTTGCTTTGAACCATTGATGTAATAATTTTTTTTTTTTTTTTTTTTAAACATTCACACTTTTTTCTCATTCCACTCACACTCACACACATTCACACTGTCTTTTCGGCAGCTCAGGCAATATAAGAGCATTTACGATAACCTTATTTATGAATTTATATATATTAGGGTCAGCATGTTTATTTGGGCCATCTGGTATCCAGATGGCTTAAATAAAATCATCGGACTGCCTGGGGTCCGAACCCGCGACGTTTGGTATATGAGGTTAGCACGCTAACCTCTACACCCGCCCCGTGGGCACTCATATAATAATAAACAAATACATCACTTGGACCCCCTAGCTCGCCGAAGGCGAGCATTTGCAAAATTTTAAAGTTTTAAATTTCTCTCTTTGACTCCACTTCCTTTTTCTCTGGCCAATCAGCGCCCTGACAGGCACATACACACTACACACAGAAAGTCAGTGGCTGGCGCTTTACCGTATATATAGTAATGAATAATGATAAAAGAAAATAAATTAGGAAGAGCAAGTACAAGAGGAAAAAAAAAACAAAGCATTTGAATGCCGAAGGAAACATTTCGGACGAAATTTATTTGTCTTTATAAAATTTATATGGCTTATATGGACCATCTTTTGCATGCGCTATTAACCTAAATCTGAGATAGGGGGCATTTTATTTGCACACTTGTAAACAAACCCAATGGCAATGACTCTTTTTCTTGTTTTATACAAAAAAAGTGAACAGAGTCATAATGTTGCGATTTAAATAAAGGTAGATTTTCTTTTTCCCTTCAGGATGGCGGTCTTATCTCAATTTCGATCATAATGGCGCTTGGTCCCTTCATGCATAACATGGTCCATATATAGTTTTATCTTTCTCTCACTTACAATAGGAAATGAGAAATTTTAAAATTTTTTATATGATTAATTAATAAAAAACATTTTTTTTTTTTTAATTCCATGATTATATTTAAAGCTTGCATAAATCTTTGATATAACACCGAAACGAAATACATCGAAGCGTTACTGAATTATAAATGTATTACTCTGAGTTTATGAGCAATTAACCGGTATTTGTTTCAGATATATGGACAATAATTTTATAAATAATCTGTTTTGATGAGCGACTCTCTTTGTATGTCCGGCATTCAACAAACACAACGGACTGGTAATTATATGACGGGAATTAGTCACATCGTACTATTATGTTTTCCAATTTAATAATCATTATTCAAATTTTAAAAAAATAAAAATAGTAAAAATTCAGGTTTTTTTTAAATTTATTATTAATAGTTGTTTTGAAAATTTGTTTCTAAGGAATTGAATTCAAGTATATGATAATATCCTTAAAAAATTAAAGTAGATTATTTAAATCATTTGGATATCAAATGGTATAAATAAATGTGACTGGACCCCCATATACATCGTATTTAAAAATAAAGAATACCATTAAAGTCTCTATGGCCTCAGTGCCGGATTTACACAACTAGAGGCCCTAGGCCAAATTACCTGTGCGGGGGGGGAGGTCCGGAAAATTTTTTAAAACTAGGTACCAGGAGATTGATTTTAACGCTATTTCAGCCCTTAAAATGTGATGATCCCGGCCGCCGTCGCCGCCTAGGCTATGCTATAATTTACGAAGTGTAGCCCTGCCCATGAAGTGTAGTAGAGAAGTCGAACCGTGAAAAATATATTTTCTTTGAATATATAATTAAAAAAAAAAAAAAAAAAAAAATATTGACGTTTGCGGTCCCCTCTAGCCTGCGGCCTAGTCGGCCTAGTGGTAAATCCGGCACTGTATGGCCTTTAAGATTTCGAAGACTTAAAAAAAAGATTTAAAGTTGGCCTATAAATGGTGCGATTTGGGAAACCCTTTTAATTAGGCAACCCAAACTCTTAAGAGGTTAGAAATAGAGCGGTTGGAAAAGAAAGAAAGCAAGTGGAAGAATTTTTCTCCTCTTTTGAATCTAGTGGCACACACACACACAACTCCACGAAGAGAACAGCCCTCAAAGCGAATCAGATTATAGGCTCTCCTCACCAAGTTCTCCTTATTGCTCTCTTTAACAACAAAAGGGGTCGGAAGAAACTCCGCCGCACCCGGAATTTCTTACACTATATTGTTTTAACAGGGATGGATAGGATATTTAAGTTTTGTTGGCTAAATCTTTTTTTATAAAAAGAATACATAACTAACTCTCAATCCTATAGTTATTGTGGGAATGAAACGATATTCTCGCTGCCAAGACTCCATCATTGTCCCCATCCCTGTTTTCTACACCTATGCTCAATCTTCAGCGGAACTACTAACTTTATGGTTTTAAAAATTAACAACATTGTTAGGTCTTGGGAGAATGATCATTTAGCATCATAAGGCCATCTGTTTAAGATTCTGCTTGCTTTATTACAGCTCTCGGTATTCGAAATTTTCTTTGTCTCGACCCAAGATATAAATTTTTAAGGTCTATTTTGTTATTATTTTCTATTTGTTTTTTGTTTACTTTTTAAATATAAATAATAAGATTTATTTTAGTTTCGATTTTATAATAAGTTAAAAGGCTAATAATATATAGAGATGCCTTCAAAAGAGAGAAAAAAGGCCAAAAAGCCCGCTTTCGGGTTCGGGTCCAGCCAGCCTCGTTTTCAAACTCATGGACTTCCTCAACTCGTGAGTTTCACAGCTGAATTGGTTCACTTGGGACCAGCTACTTACGACGTGAGAGCAGCCCTTCGGAAGCCTCCTCAAAATGTCACCGATTGGACTAAGGAACTCAAAGGGAGAGAGGCTGGTAGGGGTAGAAAAAGAAGCTTCGGGAGATTGAGAAGAATTTATTCTTAAATCTATTTTCAGGTAAAGATAAGATGAAAAAAAAAGAAATTCTAGGCCCGAACACTCATATAGTCCGGGGTTTCTTGGACCTTATGCTTGAGAAATCACACAACAGAAAGAAGGATTTTGGTTTCGGGACGTCTCCGCGTATGGATGATGGGAAGAAACGATGGGCAGTCCCTCCTCCAAGTGAGTGATCGTTTTGTCTTCTTCTCTTCTCTGATTATCTGACGCGCCGCCCTTTGCGTGCAGATATATATGACAGCCGAGTTTGTTCTCCGCTTAAGGAATCTTGGCGTAGCAAGCAGCCGACGTTTACCCGCGACAATTGCATGACACGTTTTAAGGATATTTCTCACTCTTGGTGTCTACCTTCAACACGTTATGGTATTTACAAGGACATTAACGCGCCCCGCATCGCCGAGTTTGTTCAGAAACGTGTGTCTCTTCGAGGACCTTATGACATTTCTTCAGGCCCGCGATTCGTCTACACTGTAGACGAATCCACTAACTGGCCAGGAAATATGCCAGACTTCTTTGAGGAATTCAAAAGGCCTAGAAGGGCCAAGTAACTATTTCTGTTATCGTAAATTCTCTCAAGGTATTGTCTTTAAAATGGACTTCTCTTTTAGTTATGGCAAATGGCGAACTCCAGAAAAGGTTTCTTTATATACGGGATCGAGACTTGAATGTACGCAATTGCGAAGTTTCCAGCATAGGCCTGAGGACCCTGGACCAGGTCATTATAATCCAAAGCCAACATATGCTATGCGTCACAAGAGACAGGAAGGCCTCTTGGCCTTTATGAGCGGCGTTAAAGAAGCCAGGCCTTCTGTCCATCCTAGTGTAAGTCACCTTTATATTTTTGATTATAAATTAATATCAATTTACTAGATTGCTCAGCTCAGTAAAATAAAAAAAATTTTCTGATTTAAGGCAAATATTTCGTTTCAAAAAAAAAAACAGCTTGATTACTTGCAAAAGTTTTTTATTTATAAAAACTCAAAAATTTTATTTATGAGGAGCAGGAAGATATAGGCAGTCAGCATAGAATAAAAGATTTTAATTAAATTTTGTCGACATTTCGAGAAATTAAATTGGGAACCTGTCGATATTGACCAGTGCTGATGTTTCATATTCTCTTTAATTAATTTTAATATTCCTGAAGAAGACGATTAATTTTCGAAACATTTATTGAATTTCTATTAATTTATGCTCAAAATACCATTTATTAATAGGACAAATAATTTTCATTCCGCTCCTTTCCGTTTCCTTTTTTTACGATATTTATTATATTTAATTTTAAATTTACCTACTTATTTTCTTTGAAACACTTTATTATATTAAACAGAGATTAATAATTATAGATTAAAATTTCCATAAAATAATTTGGTATTCTTGTTTTAATAATAGTTATCTGTTACTTAATGATAAGTTGAAAATAATTTAACTTTTTGTTTTTTTCATTAGATTTTTCCTGCCCCCGGGAGATATTTTTATCATCGAAGAAAATCTAAGAAAGATTATATTAGACATTCATATAAGAGTGTATTTAAATCAAAAACAAAACGACAAGCTTTGAAAACTTCTGAAAATTATCTCGCCTGGTAGAAAATAAAAATATTTAATCAAAAGTTAATTTTACTCAATTGAAACTTCTTTTGTTTTCATTATATTCACCTACTCTTAAAGAAAGACCTGTATATAATATTTTCCATCCCAAGGAATCATATATGTGGCAGCTTCGTTTTAAGGTGAATTTAGAGTAGGGTCTATATGGAAGACAAATAGCTTATACGGCTAGTTATAAAATAGAAAAAAAATCTCTCCTAATTTCTACAATTGTTTGTTAGTAGACCCAAATGGTCCGTTTGGACTAGTCTGATAGGTTTGTTAAATTTTCTAAGACCTTTTAGTAAATCAAATAGGCTAAATGTAAATTAAAATAAATTGAAAATGTGTGAGGCTAAAAAGGGGCACTCGGAATTGAATTAAGAAAAAAAAATAAATTGTTTAAAAAAAATGTAGAATTTGCCTCAGAATTTGACGAGGGAGCATAAGTGACAGGAACAATTCCAATAAAACGAGGCTCAATAGTTAATCCTTCGCGACTTGAAATTCCGACAAACAAATCTCCAACAGGATTAGCCAAACTTGAAGTCACATTAATTTTTCTAAAATAAAAATTTAAAAAAAATGTAGAAAAAAACATATTATTTTAAAAAAATAGGATAATCAAATTTTCCATGATCATAATATTTTTCCTTAAATATTAAATTTTGCAATTCAAGAAGATGAAAACCTAAACTTCAAACCCAATCGATTTCTTGCCGTCTTTTAACCTCTAAAGCTACTGTACATTAGGTCTGTTCGTTTGCCATTGCAGTATATTTTCCACAAATTGCCCTACATTCAGTTTGTTTTATTTTTTGCACGTTAGGTGCACGCTATCATAACTTGCATTCTGTTCTTTTGAAACTTGGGCCGGGTCAGAAAATGTAGATTTTACTGCATAAATTGACCCCATCGAATGGTGTGAATTGTGCAGGCAGATCTCAGCGCCAAAGTTTTAGTAGATGACCACCTTTTGTCGCCATTTTCTCTCAATCCATCTCGATTAAAATAATATCAATATTAAAAAAGATAAGTAAGTTGTAAGCTTTATTTTCAATTTTTTAATTAATTTTCTTTATTATTATTATTTATTTAGGGGCAACCTTATAAAAATATTCGAAACAATCCAAGACAACAATGAAAACTGAAGGATAGGTTAGGTTATTAAGAACGCATTTTGTAAGTTCATAACTTCAATCGACAGATAACAAATATGGAGGATTTGCACTTTTTGTTCTAGGCAGTTTAGGTACGTTTGCACTTTTTGACCTAGATAGCGTGCCGTGGCCGCTTTGCACTTTTTACCAAGGCAAGTGAAACGAACAAACCTATTATTTACATTCACTAAATCGTCCTCTTTAACATTACTTGGCAGTTAATGGATGATGAATTCGACTTATCAAGCTTAGATTGATATTTTTCTTTTATCTTACCTTCTTGAGATATTATAGAGCGGAATCTGATGATGTGGCCGAGAGCCGACGTATATCTTGCCGAAATCAATCAAATTCGAAGGCAAATTAATGATAAATAAGGGCCGAGAGACTGGACATGTGAGAGAGATTCGGTGCACCTCGGTTTGTCTACAATTTAATATTCCATTTCAAAGACAAATCTTAAAAAAGAAGAAATTACAAAAAATTACCTGGGCTCTTCTAATGAGAAAGCAGTCTTGACCACAATGGACACAGTTGCTTCTAATTTGTAGGGCTCCATGTTCTCTAGAAGAGATTTTTCGGCTGTATAGAGATCGCTATTGCTAATTTCAAGAGAATTTGATTTTCTTTCAATTTTATCAATTTTTTTCTTCTTTCTTCTCTCACGCTGTTGGATTTTTTAAAAATTAGCTAATCAGATACAATTATTATGAAAAAAATCTTTCTTAATCATTTGGACCACTTCCTCTTGATTATCTCATGTTTTTTGAAGTGATGATTTGTGGAGAAAATAAAATGTTTATAAGAATTATAGAGTATGCAACTGACTCATTTGCTGAATACATAAAAATAAAAAATAAATAAATAAAATCTATACCAAAGAAAGCATTTCATGTTGAATTTTTTTCAATTCCCTTGCATGATGTTCCACTTGCTCTTTATCAAGGCTCGGTTTGAAAATTATATTAATTTTTATTTCCTAAAATTAAAAAAAATAATAATTTAGAATGGATATCCGAAAGGGGCTTAGATGCTAAGAGCCGGTTGTTTCACTTCTAATTAACTACCTATCCCTCGGATAAGCTAGCTGAATATGGTTTTTTCACATCTAGTTAAGCTAATCATATGATTAAATAAGACTCCAGATCGTAGTTTGTGTATAAGACTTAACTAAGGGGTGAAATTAGAAACACAAGATTAGTTTATTTATTGTTTTAGAAATTTTTAAACTATTGCTAAAATGCTAGTTGACTAGAACTGAAGCAACCGGCCCTAAGTGCGCTAACCTAGAATATACCTCGCATGAAATACACATTTTGAGGATCATTGGGTTCAAAAATATCATTTTAATAAATTTACTTACTTCACCTCTAGAAAGAGATCCTATTCGAGGCTGAACTTCAATATCGTCCAGATCGGATCTCGTTTCAAACCATATATACAAATGCCTGTTATTTTCTTGTTGTAAACCGCAAAAACAAGTTTGATCGCGAGCTCTCAACTATTTAATCAAATAATATAAGAAAATTCAATTCACAAATAAAAAAAAATTATCAAATTGTTACCTTAATGGTGGCAATGTTAAATCCCAAACAGGGAGTGGCTGGAAATACGACCCTGTTAAAGTCCACTTGACATTTAGGGTCAATCACCCAAGCCTTGATTTCGAGTCGGTGATGACAGATTCTCTGATCCGATCCTTCTTCAGCTGGAAGAACCACAACTTCCGGGAGGTGTTTGTCTCCGACGGTGTTAATGCTCTCTCTATGTTCACTTTGTGGGGAAAATTGAAGAGGAGATAGGTTTGGATCCTCAAGAGGTTTTTCTATGGCCGCTAATAATTCATCTAAAGCCGATATCAACGGCATTGTTTCCTCTTCCATCGATTCTTCGTTGGCTAAAAATATATAATTTTGGATTATGATTATATAACTGGAAATGTATAAAAAAAATCTGGTGTGACTTAATTAATACAAATGTGATCTATAATTAAAAACTCCCATAATAATAGTAATCCAAAACACAAAAGCTATAATAAACAAAAAGCTAAGGCAAAAATGAACTCACGTTTTTCTTTAAATGTGTCATTTAAATCCATTTTATTTGCTTCCGTCTCCTGTTCTTCAATTTCGAATTCCCTCATAGAGAACGATATACTTTCATTTTGGTCAAAAGAGTCTTCTTGAATTAAATTACATTGTTTAATACCATCTCCAGATCCGCCTAAAGATTCCATAGAACGCACCTTGATTTAAACAAATTAATATTTCAAAGTTTTAAATAAAAATAATTAATATCATCTATCAATCAATCTTTACTTCAATTGTGAAGTTAGTTGGGCCCTCAATGCATGAAAAATTTTCATTATTATTTTCTATATCTTCTTTTGTTGGTGAATAGAGCAAAAACATTTGTAATTCTTGTCCACTTAATATTTCACCGAAACCGAATCCAGGCATTATACACACATTCTGTTTAAAATGTTAATAAGATTAAAAATTCATATTTGAGGTTTGGAGTTTAAACCTCCCTCCCCCCTCTCATGGGACCCAAACCATGACTAGATATTTTATCTCGACAATAAAAATTATATTTCATATAGGGTAAGAGAATGTAAAATATAATAATTTAACTCTAGCTTAAAAAAACAAAAACCAAAAAAATACCTTAAAATAATCTTAAATTTTTCAAATGTTTGAAAAAATTTTCTTGAACCCCCCCCCCCCCGCCTCAGTGAAATTAATTTTATTTTAAATGAGAACAATTTAGGCGCCCTTGAGCACTATTTCCCTCATTTCGTCCTTGTGATAGAAATCTCTATAGGCCTATACAGTATATTGAAATAAATTTAAATAAAGGAGAGGTGTAAGGCAGTCAAAAATTAAATTTTGACATAAACACTTTCTCGGTAATTAAAAAGAAAAAAATACTTAGAGATGAAGATAGTGGGCAGCCTGGTGGATATTATTGAGAAAGATGAATAAATAAAATCCGAAGCTGATGATCATTATTATTTATTTGGATTAATTCCGTCCGCTATAGCTCGATGTTTCAAAGCCAAAACGACTCTTCTTCAGGACTATGCGGTGTCAAAAAAAAAACAAATAGCCCTCAATTTTGTAAAAGCTGTGATTAATGTCGCTAGAAAACATGTGGTAAAGGCAATGGTGCCAAAGGAAGAATGATGATTTAATTTCCTGAAGAAGGAGTCGTTTTGGCTCCGAAACGTCGACCTATAGCGGACGGAATTAATCCAAATAAATTGCCTGATCATCAGCTCCGGATTTTATTTATTCATCCTTCTCAATACTTAGAGACATGTGCAAAGATATATAGAAAATTTGTTATTTTCACTTGGGTGCCTTGGACCTTTATATCATACATTCAATCATTTGATTAGGAGAAAGACCTTTGGTAAGTTGAGGAATCCATAGTGAAGTTTGGCTAGAGAGTGATTAGTGAGGGTGAAATCGGCCATGATGGTTTCATTCGTAGTAACAGGCCCTAAATTTAAATTTGCAGGTTCCAAACGTAGCCAGTCAGGGCTGGTGATCGTAGCCAGTACCCGTAAAAGCAATGGCTTAGAGCCCGCCCATGAGCCCGAAGGAATTCCAGCGGATCCTCCAGAAACAGACAAAGCATAGAGACGACAGGTGAAATCCAATATTTGCGAATATGGATCCAAGTCGATGCGATTTTTAAGTAGTTGCCAGCTTTAAACACCAGTAAAGGAATTTATTATTTATAATCAAAGAACATCTAATTATAAGCTTATAATAAACTTACTAAAGATAAACGAAAATTTAAAAATTCTATAATATCACTCATGCAGGGGCTCATAACTTGTGAGTTCATGCGACAACGAGTTACCCGGTCTGACTGGAATATTCTCTCAAACTTCCCAATTTCCCCGGCAAGCGACAGACCGTGCGACGTGCCGACTTGTTAATTTTTTCTAATTTCCGAAATAAGTAAGGGGCAAAGAAGGAAGAAGATTAATCATATTTACAAAAATTATTTGTTATTATTAGAAATAATTTTAAATTTTAAAGGTAAAATAAAATCCACTGTCCCAGATTTTACGTTTTACCTTTCCGGTCATTAAAATTATTTCACTATACACTATATCGTGTTACATTAACAAAAAATGGTTGGGAAACGCGATCATAATATTAGGAAGAGCATCTAATTAAAATAAATAAAAATGAAAGACAATTTTGACATTAATCTTGATTTATTTTTTTGAGAAATTAATATACAACAAATGTTACTAATTAATTAGTATAGAAAGATTATAATAATTATTATACAATAAAATAGTTATTTTTTAACTATTTTATTTTAAATATTAAAAAAATAAATCAAAATGCAAAAAATTATGATTTAGGCTTTTATTTATATTTTAGTATAGAGACGGTACTGTAAATACACTTCTCCCATACCAATAAAATGTCAATTCTTTAAAAATGTGCATTTTCCACTAAAAAAATTAAAAAAAAAAATATACATATGAGAAAAAACAAAAATAAATTCCGAGTTTTATGAAAAAATTTGCCAAAAAAAAAAAAATCTTACTAATAAATAAAAATAAATTGAAATCCCCTTTCAAATAAAATAGTATATTTTAAGAGTGCACAAATGTTGCGAGTTTGTTGTTCGGGATCGGATCCCTTGGGATAATGCCACAATTTATATGTGACATCCACACCGAAGCGACCGGCGCAAAAGAAACCAATAAACAGAATGTCAAAATTAAATTATTTTCAATTTTTTTTAGCAACAAAATAAAAGAAGTGTATAATTCATTAAAAAAAATTAATTTTATATGATATTTTCATAATGATCAGCTAGTGAAGGGGGGGGGGGGGGGAGAAACCGGACGAACTTATGATAGACTACTAAAATTAACCATGAAAAAAATAAAAAAAATTATTATTATTATAAAAATTATTCAACTGAAAGTCGATTAACAAGGTACTAACATAGGCTTAACTAGCAAATATAAATATAATATAACGTTTGTGGTGGCCGGTTAACTAAAATGCGCATAGTCTAACATCTGTCGCTGTAGATTAAATTAAACAAATTATTAATATAAAAAAAAAAGAAATATGTAAGACGAAAGGCTAATTTTATTAACGTAATATATGTAATAATGTTAATAATTAATATTTTTTTGAACTTATATGATGAGCAAGAAAATTTTTGGATTTGCAAGATCCGGGCTATTTTAAAGAATATAAAATTTTTTTTTTTTTATAATTTTTAACAAAGAGAAATATTATATTAACATCAAAATGTTAACACTATAATTCTATCTCTATATAAGCATATTATTATTTTTGTTTGTTGGACAGGGGAATTTCGGATGAGATTTGAACCAAGGGCGGATACAGGGGGGGGGGGTAGAGGGAATAATTACCCCCCCCCCCGAGATTTGAAAAAAAAATACTTTATTGAATAAGGGACGGGGTCTAAATGGCTTCCGATGTTAAAAAAGACCTTGAATAAAAAAAAAAAAAAAAAAAAACGCCTCCAGCGACAAAATTGCAATAATCTGTCTCTGAAGAGGGCAAATTTGAGAACAAAATTGAGGATAACTTTGATTCTTAACCCCGCTTAGTCCTGAAGAAAGAGTCGTTTGAACTCTGAAACGTAGACGTAGAGCGGACGGAGAAAATCCGAATAAATTGGTCTGAATCTCATCTACAGATTTTTATTTATCTACATCCTTCTCAATATAAATAAATATTAAAGGCCGAAAAATATTTAAAAGAAATTAATAAATTCCAAATTTATGAATGAAATGAGAATCTATAATTATTATATAGAACGCACCTGGGCTGTAAGCGCACGACGAAGGTGGTCAGAGCACCAGGTTGAACATACGCTCTTCTAGGTATGATAGAGACGTGCTTATGGAGTCGACTTGGCACGCGCCATTCCACTTCAACAGGAACACGACCAGAGGCACGCGCATTGACCAGACCCTGGGCGAGTTGTCCATCGGTCGTGACCAGCCCCAGGTCAAGCACGGGCGTGTCTAGTGACAGAGGTAGTGCCAGTACTTCAGCAGACGCCTCCACCTCCGCCTGCGGATACCCAAACCGAAATGATCACAGGCCAGCTCTCCGCCCTCATTGTTTCTCATCGGAATATCTAGCCATCTCTATAATTTCAGCTAATTCACAATTTCGAAAAGAAACTTACAATTTGGTGCTATCCTTTCGTCCATTTATAGCGCATCATAAGTACCGCTAAGAGCAATCAAAACTATTTGCAATATTTAGAATATATTAAACTCGTCTCAGTAAAATTTAATTATAGTCGTTGAAGAAATGACTCCTTTAGTATAGTGTCTTTATCATAGCTGCCTACTGAATTCCGTAAATAATTAAAGATAATCTCCAAAACCTACAAGTATCTATCTTCGCCCATCATTTAAAATTAACTTACATTTTTAAGTAAATTTTTATTGGATATAGGAGACGTAGCAAACAAGAAAATGAAATAAAAAATAATTAATTAATCGTCGACATTTCGGTCGTTAATCACTTCATCAGGTAGATTATTTTGTAATATTTTTAATTGCCATTGTTTTACATATAAATGTAACTTATTACATATAAAATTCGTTAAATTAATGTCTATATATTGTATAATTGACTATGGCAATTAAAAATAATACACAACATCCGGTATTTTAACAATTAATTGACCTGATGAATGTCGTTATTAGCGACCAAAACGTCGACGAATAAAATTAAATAAAAGTTTTTTATTTAATTTCCTTGGTTGCTACGTCTCCTATATCCAATTTAATATCTACAGTCAGCCACTTTTCGTCGTTAGTAAATTTCTAGTTCATTTGTATTGTAAATAAGTTGTAAATAAGCTTTTGAATCAAAATCGACCAAAAAGTACTAGTACTTTACTGATGCACTTTTTCAGTTTTTTTTCGATTTTCTCAAAATTCCCTCCAAAGATTTTGATTAAAATTCAAAAATCAATTATTTTTTAGATGCTCTTTAAAATCTATATTCTCATTTTGCCATTGAAATCTTCTGAAGATCACTTTATTCTTGTACTTAATAGAAAATATAGGAGAAATGATTGCCATGGTAACAAAATATAAATTTTTTCCCATAGTTATAAATTTTACATTTTGAAAATGTACCGTACTGTTGGAAACTAAATACATGACACAAAAAATTTGCTGTGCTGTGCGATAGTCACACCAGATTTTTTTTAATTAAATTTTTTTTAATAAAATAGTAGACACCCTGCAGTGGCGTAACTAGATTTTTTAGGCCCATAAGCAAATTCTAACTACTAAATAAATTTTTAAAATTCTTTAAAACATGTAACGTTTATAATGCTACAAAGAAATATTTTTCAAGCTGACGATTCGATCACAAATCATAACGCTCTTCAGGGCGTTTTTATGCTAAAATATTTTTTTTTTTTAATTGTAACTTGAAAAAACTTCTTTGTATGTATTGACAGGAACCATCATTTTTGTAAAGCTTAAATTACAAATAGCTATATCACCTGTTTCATCTTTACATTCATCTCTCCCTTGTAATTAGCAAATTCTTTTTTTACTGATATTCTAACTTAGATTCAAAATATTATTACTATCATGTAAAAACAGAATTGAGTCTATGCCTATTTATTAAAAATATATTCACCCACCTTGAGAATTTCTGTTTCATCTTCAATATCGAAGAAATCAAATTGGAATCGTTTGATAAAAAATCCACAATAGCCTCTTGGATTGAAAATTAATTTCATTTCTGTCGTAGTGAGTGCCGGTAAAGTCACATAATATTGCACTTCCCAACGAAATTTTTTAAAGATATTTGCTATGCATTCGTCAATAAATTCGTTTATGGCCTCTGAAATCCATTCTAACTCTATTACGTCACCTCCTCCATTAGATGAACTCGCTGATGAAGTCTCTCTTTGACCGCCATCTTCTTTTTTATTCCTAAAAAGTTATAATTATAAATTGAATCGTTCTAATTGTTGTGGTATTTTTCAAAGAGTTGCATAACAATTAGTAAAAAATATTAATAAAGATTCTTGGCTGTTTAAAATAAAAAATACAAATTTGAAATGAATAATAACAAATATTTTTTGTCATGGCTTTCTTTCTTTTACCTTTCCTCAAGATCAATGATTCGAAAAGCGCAAGGCTTGTGCCCCTTATTGGTAATTTCAAATCTTTTAAAAAAGCCACTGGGCTTAACGTTCCAAACCGCAACCTGCAACCAAACTAATTTTGTATTATTTATTGTTCAGCAAACAAAAAAATTATTTACTATATTTACTCATGCATTCATAATAAATAAAATGTTCATTTTCATTCCAGGAGATTTTATTTTTGTCAAGCTTCAATTCCAAATATGGCATTAGAAAGAGTAACATCAAATAAATCATTTGACTCGTTAAAAATTTTTTATCTTTCAAATGAAACGCGCAAATGCTAATCACTAAAGAGTGAAAATGTATTTTTAAAATTTCACCCATTATGAAAGAGAAAAGAATTTAAAATCATGCGGTAAGGGAATGAATCTATCTATATAAGGTGTACCAGGTTCATATACGGTAATTCCCAAGAATACATCTCTGTTTTGTATAATTCCAGTCGGGATATTTTTTATAGATGACGGATTAAGAAGAATAACCAGCTTCAAATTTATTGAAAAAATTATAGACATTAACTAGGCGCTAAAGATGTGAGAGAATTTGGCTTTTAATCCACCCGAAGATATTAGGAGAGCGATGTTTTTGTGTTGGCATAATTTTTTTTAGCTTTTTGCGATTTACTTTTTTGATTCTCGATTTTGATTAACTTTCTTTTTCTTTATTTAGCAGATGCAAATTTTGGAAGCCGAAAGTCTCTAAGAAATAAGAATAAAAATTTTTGAAATTACAATAACCAAATCATAACGGGCCAATTCGCATCTTAAAATTGGAGAGGGCCGCAAAGGGGTTGTGGAGGGATTATCTTCTTACTATTATTTGATTTTGAGAAATTGATTTACTTTATTTACCTAAATATTTTTATCTAGTATTTAAATACTTTTAGATATTTTCTAATCAATCGCCTTTGTATTCCTCTTTTCATCGCTTTTTCTTTTTCTTATTTCATTTCAATATTAGTTCAATATTTTTGTGGCTCTCTTTTCGGCAAATAAATTTTATGTATTGCTATGGAAATTGTTCTTTGTTGAGGAGTTGTAACAACAATAAATTGTACATTGCTAAGGAAATTGCTCCTGTTGTTACAACTCCTGAACAAAGAGCAATTTCCATGGCACTACATAAAATTTAATTTTTGCTCGAAAAGGGAGCCACAAAATATTGAACTAATATTGAAATGAAATAAAGAAAAAGAAAAAGCGATGAAAAGAGAAATACAAGGGCGATTGATTAGAAAATATAAAAGCATTTATATAGGACTACTAAATAAATGTATTTAGGTAAATTCAATTTCTCAAAATAAAATTTTAGTTAATCCCTCCCCATCCCCTTTGCGGCCCTCTCCAATTTTAGGTTGCAAATTGGCTCGTATGATTTGATTATGCCAATTCAAAAACATCCAGATAGCCCTAAAATCGTGTTCTGAAAATTTGATTACCTCTTTCTTAAAATTTAATTTTCCTTATTCTTATTTCTTATAGGCGTTCAGCTTCCAAAATTTGAAATGCGACATCTGCTAAAGAAATAAAAAGAAAGTTTGAAGAAGATGGAGAGACACAAAACTCACTCGGCTAGAAATTTTGGATGAGAATCTTAACCAAAAAATTATTTTAAATTCGTCCTATGCTTGCGCTTGGAGCATCAAATAAAAATTTACGCTTCTCTCAATAACGTTTTTATTTTTATAAAAGTTAGCGATTAATTAGTTTTAATAAAATAATTTAGTAGCTCGTCGGGCTTTATTTGAAAAAGATGGAGTTTTTTTTCCAAGTGAAAGTGTAAATTAACCATATATCTTTAAAAAATAAAGTAATAGAGAGATTTTTTCTTTATTTCCTATAAATTCACTTTTATACAGTACCATGTTACTTTCATCAGACATAAAAATGAGAGATTAGGAATTTACTTACCGGCTGAAACTTAACGAAATCCTTGGGCAGCATAGGTTCCGCCTTGATCTTTTCGCAAAGGATTGGCACAACAAATCGTTGTCGTGTCGGTGTCACATGCTGGGAAGGATTGCGCCACGTCACAAACACCAAGGCTCCTTTCAATTCTTTTGTTGACTTCCACGGGGCAAACTTCACCACCACCGAGAAGCACAATCCGGGACGCAACTTTTGGACGTCTTGCGGCTTTACCTAACCAACATGCAATTACATTTAATACTACTGAGATTTTTTCTTCAAATATTATTTATGGTTAATATTAGGTATGTATCACATCAATACATTTAACCCACTTTATACCCTCGGGCTTGGTGTAGATGGTAGGGCGTCTGCCTTGTATACAAAGCGTCGAGAGTTCGGATCCCAAGCATTTGGATACCAAATGGCTTAAATAAGAATGCCTGAACCCCCAATAGATAATTAATAAAATACTGAGTATCGTAGAAGTCTTATAAGGCCTAAGTTGTCGAAAAGCCTGTGTGTATGTGAATGTGAGTGTGAATGGGAAAAATGTGAGTGTTAAAAAAAAAAACACTTTATATTTATGTTTTATGATGATAAATATGATGGAACCTTAACAGTCGTCAAATTTTTGACAAATGTAAACAACCGAGAAGCTTAAAGGAGATATGGAAGCAGAGGCAGCCAAAAAATAAAATACTCTGAATGCTTAACCAATCAGCCGGAGACGTTTCGGTTTATTGCATTCAGAGTATTTTTTTTGGCTGCCTCTGCTGCCATATCTCCTTTAATCAACATACACAGCCACTACTTACATCTCAACCGAGAAGCGCAGTTTTTAATAATTACCTCTAAAACCTTTTCATCATAATCAGTGACTTCAATTTTGGCCAGACGAACACAAAGTGTATTACTTCCTTTATTTAATAATGTTACCTTTTTTCGATATATATAATTTGGTTGAAAATTCTAAAACAGAATTGAAATTAAAATGAAAAATTATTAGAAAATATTGGAGCCCTATTTAATATATTGACCTTAAATATAAGATGTATATAGGTCTAAGTATATCCAATAAAACATAAGAATGAAGTTTGAATGAACTTCTGGATAAGGATTATCCCCCTATAAAAAGGATTACTGAATCGGCTTTTGATGATCTCAGAATATTTTATCTAAGGCCCATTTTACACGAACACTTTTGGCGCGTTTCTAACGCCGCGTTTTAAACGCTTGAATGCTTGAAAATTTTGCCTATTCTACACGAACGTTTTTGGCGCTTTCCTAGCGCTCATGTAGAATGGAAATTATACTCAAGTATAAGATAATAAATAATTTGTTAAAATGTTTTTTCTACCCAGTTTTATTTATTTCACTAAGAATTATTGTTTTTATGATAAACATTTCTGAAGCTGATTTTTTTTTAGAACATCCGAATTTAAATGGATGAAACTTTTTTATGTTTAAAGCAAAATTCCGACCTTTCCCTTTGTCAGAAAATCATTATCCACCACCACTCCTTATTGCTTATGTAAGCATTCCATTTAGGCTATACATTTTTTTAGAGTTCGACTTCTTTTATTTAAACCAAAAACCTACATGCAATATACTTACATAAACAGCCAGTGCAAATTTACTTCTAAGATGCTTACGTAATATTTGAATGGCCCTTAAGGTGGGTCTCGGGGTGCTAATTTTCGGGAGATTCCAGCGGCCACAATTTTGAAGCTATCGACTTCAAATTTTTTTTAATTAAAGCTATTTAAAATATCTACAACTTATAGAAGCCCATTTTTGATTTTCGAAAAATAAATTTTTTAGATTAATCGCATTAAATAAAAGATATTTTTTAAAAATTCGCTCTATATCTTATAGATAATTAAATTAATAATCATTGTGTTAAAAAATAATTAACTTTCTACCCTTAATGAATTAGTTGGAATCTTTCAAATGAAATGAAATAAATCCCTTGTATTCCTATGGGAAAAACTAACGCCATCTCTTGCCGCCTAGAGTAACTCGGTTCAAAATCGTCTTCTAACGGCTTTGAGACATCTTAAGGATATTATTGTTTGGCTTTCATATTTATTAACGATGAAGAAGCTATTTAGGCTTATTGATGTTTTCTTTTAAAATTTTTTTGTTTCTAAGGCAAATGGGCTTATTTTTTTAGCTCTTTTAGTTTGAGAATTCTTTCCTATTAAATAAATAAATATATACCCTAAAATGTATAAGCGACGGGCTACAATTCAAATTAGGCTCGGTTGAGAGTCCGACGTGGATTTCTGGTGGAGGGGGAACTTCTTCTATTTGCTGATACCATTCTTCATTCATAAGTTCGGTAATTTGTTCGCTCAGTGGAAGTTTAGTTGTGGGCTTAAAAATAAAAATAATGAGTAAAAAAAATGTTTAAAGTGGATAAGGATAAAAATTAACCTTGATCGTTTGAGGCAAAGGATAATAATGTTCATCTTCCTTTGGGTCAGGTCTCGATTCCTCATCTTCTATACAAACATCGTCAATCTATCAAAATAAATATTTTAATTATTACTAAAACTCCTAAAAATTAGGCAACCAAAGGAGTCTTGATAAGACGAAGCTGTTTATTTGGTTGCCTAACTTCAAGGCTTTCTATTTATTCAAATTATTTGTTCTCTTTAATGCAACTTACCTGGGATATTGGAGTCAGAGATCTTATAAATTTCTTTCTACTTTTAAAAGTTTTTTTTGGAAATTGCCTATGCTTTTGTTTTTCTTCTCCAACAATTTTTTCTATAATCTGAAGATGTCTTTCATTTTGAATCTTTTTAAATTTAATTTTTTCCCTTCGAAATCTTCTGATTCTATAAATTAAATTAAATTTGGCATTTATACATATCCATTTTTTTTTTACTTAATATAATATATTTTTTACTTAATATAGGCCTATTATATTTTTAACATTAATTCCGATTCTAATTTATCAGATTTCGAGATTATTATAATGTAATTAGTTAATTTTTTTTTCCTCAAATATAATAAGACCAATGTACTAATCAGGGCCGCAGACAGGGGCTATATCCCCGGCCCCCGAGGGGGCCCGGGCCCCTTTGCGCTCTAATTTTAAAATTTAAAAATCTGGTGTGACTGGCGCACAGCACACAACTTTCTCTTACCTTCGGTAATCGAAAGTTGTGTACTGTGCTTGTCACACCAGATTTTTTGTGTCGACATGTATTTAGTTTCCGACAGTAGGGTACAATTGAATTCAAGATGTAAAATTTATAAGTATGGCAAAATATTTATATTTTGATACCATGACAACCATTTCCCTATCTTTTCTATGGAGTACAAGAGTAAAGTGGTCTTCAGAAGATTTCAATCACAAAATGAGAATGTACATTTTATAGAGAATCTAAAAAATAATTGATTTTTGAATTTAAAAAAAAATCGTTGGAGCAAATTTTGGAGAAAATCGAAAAAAACTGAAAAAGTGCATCAGTAAAGTACTAGTACTTTTTGGTCGATTTTGTTCAAAAGCTTCGTGTCACGTCCCATGGGGGTGCCTAACTTAAATATAAAATTTCAACTTCCTAGCTCTTTTCGTTCTTGAGATATTTTGTTCACAGACAGACACACACACACACAGACAGACCATGTCGCGAAAACCACTTTTTTGGATTCAGGGGACCTCAAAACGTGAAGATCCATCAAAATCTCGACATCGAATTTTTGACATGAATCCAATACTTTCTCTCTATATATATTACATATATACATAGGTAAGAGAAAGTAAAAAACAAAAACATTTTTCATGGTTAAAATTTCAATAAAAAAAAATCATTTTCTTAAATTTTTTTCCTGAGAGGGCCCGCGCCATTTAAGCTCAAATCTTAAAATTATCATCAGTGCAAAAAATAGTTTTGGTTGTGGATATCGTCTATATTTTTACTTCTGATCTTGTCTGCCATTTTTATATTTTTGTTCTTTAATAGGTAAATTAAAAGCAAGAAATGACTTGGAGGGGCTAAATCTACATTTAGTATGATTTTTTTTTTTTTTTTCAAATAAAAATAAACAGTTTTCCTGTCGCTGAGCATCAGGTTTGTGAATTTTATTATATTTTATTAATAACTATTCATATAAAAATGAAGCCACATGCGCATCTTCCTCTCTCCCACCTCCTTCTTTTATAATACGTAAAATTAAAAAGTCGTCTTCTTCTCTTTGGTAATTTAAAAAAAAAAATCATTTCTTGCTGGTAATTTGTCTATTGAAGAACATTAATATGAAAATGGCAAACATTTATATAAAAAGAGGCAAAAATATACCTGTAGACGATATCCACTACCAAAACTATTTTCTGCACTGATGGTGGGTTTTGAAATCCGAAATAAAATAAACAGGCGTTGGTCTTTTCTCCTATTTATCACTTTCAATATCCAGCCCAATAAATCAACTATTTTCTAATAGTTTTTTTTTTTTTTTACTTTCGGGATCTGAAGCCATATATACTTTAAAAGATAATATGTATATATGAAGCTTATTAACGACCCATACCAACGACATACCAACTGGAACTGTATTCAATTAATTTAAATAAATATAAATCGAACTGCCTTGGAGCTGAGCCCACTCCTCTTGGCTCAATATTAACATTTGTCACTATCTTAACCTCTCGGCTACGGGGGTTTCTAATAGTTGAATATTATGAAATATACAAGACCCACCTGTCAACAATAATGCTGGCTGCCCGCTGCGGGAAATTAGAATGCATATTCAAATTCTGTTTCAATCTTTGTTTACATTCCCTTTCTTTTTCAGCTGCTTTTTTAAGACGAATATCAAGATGACAATTAAATTCTTTATGTTTCTTCTTAAGAGATTCCTATAATAATTTAATTTTTAAAATTCAATTTAAGTTCTTGATGAATGTTTCATCTATAATTGCTAAAAATTTTATTAGATTTCTATCCATAAAATTCATTCACTTACTTGTAGAGTTTGTATTCGATCGAGACACTTCTGCTCTTTGATCTCTTCCTTATGTTTTTCCCAAGCTTCATCTTCCCGTATTTGATAAACATATCGCATATGAGAGTCATGTGTTAACGGGTATTTTTTTGGCCTCAACAGTGACGATACTCTACTGGGAGTTGTAATGGATTCCGTATCGGAAAATAATTCATAGGTCACATATTCTCTTACTGCTTCTTCATACGCCTGCTCTTCTTGTTGCAATTCCTCAAACTCCTCACTAATTAATAAATTTTATTTATTTATATTAAAGACAATCCTATTTCTCATTTTCAAGTACAAACTATAAAGAATATTACATCTATAGACTACCTTCTGTCAGAGTTGGGCAAGATACTAAAAAAAGTATTTAAATACAAGATACAAAGCAGGAAGCTGAAGAACTTTGCACCCAGGAAATTAAATAACAAAATATTTTATTTTATTTTTATTTGCCGACTTTTCGGTCGTCTATCACAACCTTCATCAGGGCAAATATTGTCAACAATGCACGATCTTAGGTAATTTAATGTTTACTGTAATCATTAAAATACCTAAGATCGTGTATTGCTGACAATATTTACCCTATTGAAGGTCGTGATAGACGACCGAAAAGTCGGCAAATAAAAATAAAATAAAATATTTTGTTATTTAATCTCCCTGCCTGCAAAGTTCCTTCGGCTTCCTGAATAAATCTCCACTGCCATAAGACATTAACAAGATACAAGATATTTTGATTATGTGCATCTAAATACAAGATACAATGAATTTTTGGGTATCTCGACTCACAAAAGATACTTTTTTAGATATTTTTTTTTTCGGAAAATATTTGTTTTTCGTTTTGTCATACAAAACCACAAAATCTTTTCAAAAATATTACTTTGGCATTGACATTAAACTCAGATCCCAAAGTTTATAAATGAAAAACAGTTTTATAGGCCAAAGTCAGAAGGGTTGGGAGGGAATATAAATACATATAAGTATAAAATTTGCCCTCGGGGCATGGCGTAGAGGTTAGCGTGTTAACCTCATATACCAAACGTCGCGGGTTCGGACCCCAGGCAGTCCGATGATTTTATATAAGGCATTTGGATACCAAATGACTTATATAAGAATGCCTGGACCCCATATATGTATAATTTATTAATAACGGATATCGTAAAAAGTCTTATATGGCCTGAGTTGCCGGAAAGACCGTATGAATGTGTGTGTGAGTGTGAGTGTGAATGAGAAAAAAGTGTGAATGTTTAAAAAAAAAAAAAAAAAAAAAAAAAAAAAAAAAAAAGTATAAAATTTAAAAAAAAAATAAGGCCCAAAAGACATAATATGAAGATTTATTGATGATAGGCTTGTTTCAATTTATTGAATTTACACGGTAAAAGAATTAAATCCAAATATTTCGGAAACTTAAAGTCTTCCTTCTACAGTAGACATCCACCTCACCGTATTTCACCAAATTTAGAATGCCTAAAAATGTATACCTCTCAAGAACTTGATTCAAAACGGAAAAAAAAAAGCAAACGAAAAAGACAAAATAGAGTCTAATAGATAGACGACAAATTCAAATATGAAAAAATTAAAGTATACTTAGTATATATATATCTTTTTTGAAGTCATAGTCATTTTTTAAGTATCTAAATACAAAATACTAGATATCTTTTTTAAAACCAAGTATCTAAATACAAGATACTCGATTCAATGATTTTGTGTATCTAGATACTTAGATACAAAAGAATCTTAGAAACGTATCTCTTTTTAGAACTATTAAATAATATAATTGCTTTTTTTAATGAAATGACATCAAAATAAATTCTGGAGGCTGGAATTTTATTTATTTAATTGTAAAAAAAAATAAAACGTGCTGCAGCATTTGTTTTTATTAACACTTTTCTCGAAAAAAAAAAAACACAGAGTGTAAGCACGTTTTATTTTTTATATCAAAAACTAATTAAATTTATTTACTAAATAAATAAAGGTGTAGCGGAGTCCAAACATTTTATGCTATATATTAAATGTTTAAATTAATATTTAATTATAGTGTGGTCAGTTCCAGATTGAAATTTCAGAGATATAAATTTGTCACCGTGCCTTATAAAAAACGATAAAATTTCGAAAAC
>JAKCPI010027330.1:0-27418 GCA_023213315.1 Euborellia annulipes
TATAAAGTGATTTGTTATTATTACAGTATTTTGATCCTTATGTTTATATCATTTTTTCAATTACTTTTAAAAAGATCTCTTTCGAAATTTGCAAAAAAAATTTTATTCATTATATTTTTGGTCTGATTCAAGACATTTATTTTCTTTTTCCTCAATTTTTCTATATTCAGATTGAAAACTTATTTTTTCTTGTATACATCGTATGAAAATAAATCGAGATCTTTTTTTTACTTTCTCGTAACTCTAAAGAGCGTGATTATCTCAAAAACTGTTCATTTTTTTTAAACAACATGCATGAATAAAAGCTGTGTAATTTACCATAATATGAAAAAATAATTACAAAATTAAAAAAGAAAAAATCATTAAATTAGCTAAAACTGAAAAAAAGATAATAAAACCGGGATTTTTTTACTCAAAATGATGTTTTAATTTACGAGGAATTTACACCTGTCCAATTTATTAAGTTAATGGAAATAATAAATTAATTAAGAGTAAAATTTATGTTTTAGAGTGGAAATCAAAATTAAAAAATTCATTTTTGCGAAATTTATTCAATTTCGAAATATAGTAAACTTAAACATTTGAAAATAATTTTTATTATAATTTAGTATAATCACATTGGTGTAGCTACAGGTTGCTCCTCTCAAGGGCATCCTCATTGTACCGGAAATTATCTATCACAAAACCTCTTGTATAAATTGCGGCCATTGGGCCCCCATTCAAAATTTAAATATTTATTATATAGTTTTGGATCGTCTGAGTTCCTTGGTCCTGGCATCCGGTTTGTGACCCTTCCTTCTAGATGATCCTGAGATCTATATAAATACAATATATACAACCTAATTTTAATTAAATTAAATTTTAAAAAACAATTGCGGAAACTACTCTTTGTGGGTTAAATTTTCTCAATATTAAATTTCTTGACATCTGCCCTTTTTCTCACTTGTAGACTGGTTTCTCATTAAACACATTTGACCACCTTCGACCCCTCTAGAAAGTCTATGTCCCTTTTAGATCTGTTTGCTGGTCATAGAGACTGACTGGTTCGATTCCCATAACCAAAACCATTCGATCGATTCTCTATAAAATGAACCCCCTCTTCCTATGAATCCTGAGTCGGTATCGCACTGATAGGGCGTTTAGTCTAGACTAGGCAGACAATAACTGTCGGATCCGAAACAGCCGGCAATCTTGGAGTTGGGGGGTACCAACAAGCCCTTGGGACAAATCTTTTAAAGCTATTGTATATACAAAATACATATCGTCTTTATATAGATTTGATATTTTTCTTGAGGTTACAAAATATATTCGTTATTTGGCTGCTATTGATGAGATTTGGACAGCTTTAGCAAAGGAAAGAAAGGATCATAAGACAACTCATTTCCCAGAGGGTCTTTTTTTGAATGTTATAATCAAGACTTTATTGTTTATCTAAATTCTCAAATTTCTGCACCCCTCCCTTTTCTCTAAAAAAAAAAGTTAGTGAGAAAATTTCACAACGAAAATTTTTAGACATCTTTTTTCAATTAAATATATAAAACATTTTAGACACTCACTAATTCTTAAATTCTTAAGTTAAAGGACTAAAAAAGGAGAAAAAAAAATCAATTATTATTACAATAATAATCCGATATGTAATCTTACTAATACATCTCCAAGTACCTTAACCCATTTAAAAATATAAAATTTTCTATAAATGGTTTTTATTAGGTCTACTCTAATAAGAAAAATTAAATCTCTAGTACCCCAAACATTTTGATAAATGAATGAAAGAACCTATGTGAGAATCCATGAAATAAAAAAAAATATGTTTATTTTTATTTTAAATTTTTTCGTAAAAACACATACATCTATGTGTATATAACTTTTTTTTTTTTAATTAATCATTTTATTCAATTTTATCATTCAGCAAGGGATGAAATATTTTGCCAAAGGTAAGAAGGAATAATTCACAAAAAAAAAAAAAATTAACCTGCATTCTTCTTGTGATTTATTCCTTCTTACCTTTGGCATAATACTACAGCTACAACAATATCTTCATTTATTATGAATATTTTGTTTTGAGGGACGATAATGTTAAAATATTTCGAGCATAGGGCTTATAGCTGGTAGTTCAATCAGGATAAGTAAAAAGGAGAAGAAAATCCGCAGCTAGTTGTATTTCATTATTTAATTCCCACCACGTGGGCGTTTCGATCATGGTTGGGATCATCCTCAGAATAGGTGGGTGTTATGTATGCGTATATTTGTAAATTTCAACCATATATTATATACAGAACTCAAAGGTAAATAAATATAAATAAATTATATTAGTTAAGATACAATTGAAAGTAAATGGTCAAGAGAGACGATGGTCACGTCGCAATACAAATCTGTATATACATATATGTACATTAACTAATATAATTTATTTATATTTATTTATCTTTGAGTTCTGTATTTAATATATGATTGAAATTTACAAAAACGTCAACGTGGTGGGAATAAAATAATGAAATACAACTAGCTACGAATTTTCTTCTCCTTTTCACCTATTCTGAAATTTTATTTTATTTTTTAATTCTTCTTTCAATTTTATCATTAAAAATGAGTTAAAATTAAGGGCTGCTAATGACTAAAAATACTCTTTAAGCTTTGATAGGAAAACTTTTGCACTTTGAATTTCACATCTCATATCTTCCGTTATCCTCGGAGCTGTTAGTGGTCATTATGTACAGTGAACGCCACAATTAAGTCCCCCACCCGGTAGCTTTAGCTTTAAATATATGGTGTAAAGTGAAATAATTTTAATGACTGAAAAGGTAAAACGTAAGATCTGGTACAGATGATTTTATTTTACCTTTTAAAATTTAAAATTATTTCACCATTTACTATATTCCATACCTTATACTTAAGGCTAAAGCTATCAGGTGGGGACTTAATTGTGGCGCTCACTGTACATATATTTCGAATTGTATTTGGTATCAATTTTGTTTTGGATATAGCATTAGAAAAAAGTATTTAGTACAAGAAAACTTTTTCTTCTTCTATCACCAATACAATATAGTTATTTTGTCCCTATTTTATTTGACGAGTGAATATTGTAAACACGTGCACTAGAAAACAACAAATTAGCCCATCCAAAGATCCCTAATTACAAGAGAGCCAAGAATTGTTTCTGATCACCAATTATGCGTAAATAAATCTCTGATTATTCAGCATTAATGATTAATATCAAATTTATTTATTTATTTAACATTCTTGTTCACTTAACAATTTTCCCAGCCTGACCTGACTAAATCAACCCGGGCAAACAGGAAAAAATAAAAAACTGGCCGGGACACCGAACTCTTTTTTGTAATTATTTTAGGGCACCGTATATAACGTTTTTCCCGAGACCCCGCAAAACCATCAGCCGGCTATAAAAAAAAGGCTTATTAGAATAAAAATCTAGATTATAGTTTCTAAAAGGGCAGATGTTTTTCGTAAATATTTTAATTTATCCAAAACATAATAATTAATTAGCGCCTTAATTCTCTTCCGTGTCTTAAAGAAAAATAAAAATACTTTTTTTTTTAATAATGAGGGTAAATACAATATAAATTTTATCCATCGGAAATTGGTTGGTTATTTTCTCAATTAGAATGGATTATAATTTGTAAGGCCCACATCCCCTCTGGAGTGCTAGTAGAAATCCAGCTGGTTCAATGGCCCAGGTCAAAGACTCACGCACACATTTGCACGTGTATTTATAAACACATTGAAAAGAGGCTTTGGCGCCAAGTACTTTCCCGCCCGCGCCAATCGGCCCTTCGATTACCGCTTATCACTCACTAATGATAACACGACCTAGTTAATTGCGTAAAAATTCCTATTGAATATTTATTTATTTATAAGGTGTGTTATTATACTTATAACAAGTGTTACTTTATAAAATAATTTATTATTTACATCTATGAAGGGGTACCGAAACTAGACAGGAGGGGCCTTTAGAACCAGTCTTTCTTATACATTTCCTTTGTATTAGTATAGGAAATATTTTGAAAAAAATAAACAAAATTATTTTTAAAATATTTGCCTTCATTAGAGGGGAGAATGGAATTTTCATCGCCTAAGCCTTTTTTTTTTTAATTAAAACTACTAAGTCTGATCTGACCTGGACCACTTTGGAATGGTTTGTTTTAAATAAATCTCCAAATTTTTGTTTGAAATTATATTATTATAAAATACATGAAAGGGAGGGAGTTATGATTTTTTTATAGTGATTTATAACTGACTTTATGTCTTATCCTTAAAAATAAAATAATCCGCCCCTTCCGCCACCCCCAGAAGCAAATTTTGGTTCCGCGCCACTCATCGAAAATTGAAAAAATTCGAAATATTTTTATATTTATATATTTAAAAAATTTCTTTATTAAGTAAAGAAAATAATTAAGTTAAAAAAAAATCCTTCATCTCTAGTAAATTTCATTTTTTTTTTTTTTTTTTTTTTAGAAATTTCTTTGTCCCTTTGTGTATAGAAAGGTACAGGTTCCAGTGGGAGGAGCAAATCCCTTCTTTTGTTACACACTTGCCACACCCCCTTAAGGGCGCCACCAATAACAGGAAATAACTTTTTATAAACACCCCCTATAAACTTTTTTTAAATAATAATCATTTTTTATATATAAATTAATTCTTTTTAATAAAAATAGTTATATTTTCCCTCAAAAAAAAAAAATTTTTATTCAAAAGGGGGCTGTGGTATTACACTCTCTTGATAAGTAAGTTCTTTGTTACAAGTCAAATTATCATCTAAATCCCCAAATGGGGCTCAAAAATAATTTTTAATAAAAAGTCTTATTCTTTTATGGGAATTTAAAAAAAAATCGAAAAATAATTTATTTTTTCAAATTTTGACATTTCATATAATTTTTTTTTTTTTTGTCTTAAATTTCTTATTTATATACCGGTAATACTTGTGTTAATGTTCTTTTAAAAATTTTTTAATAGTAGATGTTTCATTCTTTCTCCCTTCTTTATTATAGTAATATTAAAATTGTGCCCTGCATAGTATAAAGTGAATCGGTCAAAAGGGAGTCTCGGTTGAAGGGGCGCGTATTCAGCATGTTTTTTCGGTGTCTTGATGATAGTAAGTGGTGGGGATAGAGGCGGAGGGGAGGGGTGTTTGGGTTAGAGTGGGGAGAGGCCGATAACCCGGTGGAGGGGGAAGACATGCTTAGAGGTATTCTCGATGCATGCAAGTCGTCAGTCGAGTTCGAGAGCTCAAACCGAGCACATGAACTACCTATCGTGTCAGGACATTTAGCCCTCATTATTATTATTATTCTTCCCCAGTTGTTTACTTCCTGATTTTTTTTTTTGTGTGTTTACTCTCATGATATGTGTGATATCATGTTGCTTAAAACATTTTCACCATCAACTAAGGAATGTGAAGTGTGTCACTGTTCGAGGTAAATAATCAAGTGTTGTGTTGTTTATATTTAGTGTTTTCTTTATTTTCCCTCTTTTATTAAGTGTGAAAGTGTTTTTATATGTGAATTTGATTATTACCGCGACGTTTCAATTTTTTTAAAATTTCTAATCCCTCTATATTTTTTTTTAATACCATTTTTGTAAAAATAATGTGTGTTTAAAAAAAAAATGTAGAGTGATTTGTATGTGAGTTTGGGTTCTAATCTCAAAATATCAACAAAATACCTGCTAGTTTAATGGTCTAAAAGTAATTTTTTGAGACGACACTAACTTTTCACTCTACTCTTTCCATAAAACAATAAATCTCCTTTATTTTGATATTAAACTCACAGCCAAATACTAAAATAATGTGAGTTTTTTATGTTTGAAAGAAATTGTAGAGTGATTTGCTTGTGAGTTTTTATCGTGTCATTTCTATTTCTCATCATTTTGCATTTCTTTTCATTAGGCTTTCTTTTAAACAATAAATCTCCTTTATTTTGATATCAAACTCACAGGCAAATAATAATTAATGTGAGTTTTTAGTGTTTAAAAGAAAATTAAGTTATTTTCTTGTGAGTTTTATAAAGAAAAATCACAAGAATTTTCTTTTAAACACTAAAACTCACATTATTTATTATTTTTTACTATTAACACTATTAAAAACCTGTGAGTTTGAGAGTCTAAAAGAAAATATAGTGTTTAAAGATGAATATATTTACATATTTATTTAACAAAAATTAATTTAAATCTAGTATAATCATTATCAAGATAAATTTTCTGTAATAAATTCTACATTTTCTCTTACATATCAGTAAAGAAAAAAATAGTTAAAGAGAATCTGTGGAGTTTATTACGGCATATATTATCTATATATTATTTATGAAATTGCTTATTATAAAATTCCGGGGCGTTGACTTAATTGTGCAGGTTGCTGACGAACTGCATTCGATTGCATTCGCCCGGGTCGCCACGTTTTCGTGATATCATGCGAACTCACCTCAATGACAAGTGCAATATGGACCTCGAGAACGGCAATAAAGAAAATCTTACGTCTAATACTATGGCTTCAAAATCCGAAAAATCACCGACTAAGGTAAGATAAATTCTTCCTTAAAAAGAATTTTTATAGTTATTTATTTTCTAGTAAATAGAACATCAATTTGATAAAGATTTTACTTGATATACTTTTAAAAATATACCATTTTCGCGCTTCATATTCCCGCCATATTTTTGTTTTTTTAAGTTGTTCTATTTTTTTAATACCTTGTTTATTCACTAATTTAATATTTTAAAAATTAAAAAATATTGGTCATTTTTTTTTTTGATTATTAATTAAATTAATAATATAGAAATCTTGATTATAGAGAGCGCTCTTTTTTTTTCTCTAAAATTCGAATTTTGTTTTGAAATAAAAAAAAGTATTTTCCAAAAATAAAGAGGGAAATTATTCTATTTTTAATGTATGTAAATAAATTAAAATTTTTCTATGGTAGAAGATTCCCAAAGCAGGAAGTATTTGGGCGGTAGTTTGCACCCTGGCGCCAAACAAAGTCACCCCCACCACAAGCATCATCCCTCACTTTGCGCGCAAAAACATCCCCCCAAGCTAGTTGTTTGTGAGATATGGCCGAGTGTACAACAAATGTTGATGCTTGCTTCTTCAAGTTGGTGCATTTATTAATTTTTTTTTTTCCTTCCGTCTTAGGTGATTATAATTAAACGGCACAGTACGGCAAGTCCACGTCATTCACGGAATCCACTTGAAGATCACGATACCAATTCGCAAGATAGTGGATTCGAATACCTTTCTCAAGATTCAAACAACGCTCTTGCTGATCGCAAGATGGGCTTCAGGTGTGTAAAAATAAATTTCACATTTTACTTTCCATTTATAATTTGCAGATTCAAATGCTTTTTAATTATTTTTTTTTTTTCTTTAAAATAAAAATTCCAATATTTATTTTATATATATACATTCGGGAGATTTGAATGCCTTTGGCTATTTATATTATTTTATCTCTAAAAATAAACTTTGGCCTTTTAGTTAAATAGTCATTAGAGTTACAAACATATATAATTACTTAACTTACTTTCTCTCATTCATTTGCAACTTAGGCTTCCACTTGTAGGGTATGGTGTCCACTAAATTCATATAAATAGAAAAATTTTTAACATTTTTTTTTTTAAGAAGTACTATTTTTGCAATTTTTGGCTTTTTGCAAGGATAATAATTATAATTGTTTTTGTAATTGAAAATTAAAAAGAAAAATTTATTTACTTGAAATTAAAATTTTTCAAATCGCAGTGAGTGAATTATAAATTAGACTACTATTTTATATATTACTTTTTTATTTTATATAAAAAATATATTCAAAAATAAATGGACAGTGAATGCCAGTGGGTATTATAATGTGACTTAAATATAAATATTTTATAAAATTAATTGTACAGTGAGTACCAAAATTAAGTCACACCCATCTGTTTTTTACATGTGATTATTTCATTGTTTATTTTAATATGATAAAATTTTAATGGACATTTTAGCGGTCCCATCCTTGGAAATAAAGAATTCCATCATCTTTTATAGAAACAATGAATTAATCACATGTAGAATAAAAAAGGATGAGTGGGACTTGACTTAGGCATTCATTGTACTTATATTGGATTGGATTTAATATATAATCTCAGTGTAGATCTGATATATTAAAAAAAAAAAAAATATAGGAAAAGCTTTATGGAAAGAAGAAAAAAGAAGAAGAAATGGTGTAATGTATATATAAACTAACTTTTAGTTATCCCTAAAATGAAAGAGAGGAAGCAAACGATATTATCCTAGTGGAAAAAGTTATTCCATTAATAAAAGAATATTTAATTGATTTTTGTAAAATTCATTTTCAGATTTCCTGAGCCCCTTGCGTTAGCACCTCGACGATTTAATATAGAATCACCTGAGAGAGTACTCAGAAAATCTTTAGTTTTTTCGGATCATCGTAACAGCGTATCTTCAACTGAAAGCGAACCTAACGATGATGGATTTGCAGAAATTTTTTCAGAATCCGACAAGGTAAAAAATTTAGTCTTTTAATAATAAGAAAAAATTTATCAAATATATGGACCCTGTTATGCAATGGTGTGTCAAAGGTCAAACATCGAGTTTTGAGAAAATCAACATTAAAGTTTTTTGTTTACATTGGATTATATATAATTTTTCTTGTCAATTGTGCAAGTAACATTAAATATACATTTTTTTAGGGCATATTTCATAAAAAATACTATTAATTATAGCATTTGAAACAATATTCCGTGCTTAACTCAATTTTGAATTCTTTGGTCTTTGACACACCATTGCATAACAGGGTCCATATATATATAATGATTTTTGAAATTACTTGAAAATAAATAAGATATTGTTGAATTGGAGATTTAAAATAGTTAATTTTAAATTTCATAAAGTTTAATTAACTCTATCAAGATCAAGATAATTTACGAAATGAGTTTGTGTTATGATTAGTAATATCGCGACTTCTGAACTCGAACTAGGACTTCCGGCTTTCGCGCCAGAAATGTGAAGACCTGGTTGGAGTTCAGGGGGGGGGGGGTGGCAATATTCCCAATCAAAACACAAACTCACAAATTTTCGCAAATTTTGTATATTAAACTATACTATATATTGTCTTATAGTCTCATTGTATGAATATCTCAAACTATTTCAAACAAAGCTTTATCTCTTTAATAATTATGTCACTACAGAGTGAAGTGAGCATAAATATTTTTTAATTTTATTTGTTGGAATTAGAGACGTCATAATAAAGATGAATTTCTCATTTTTGGTGATTTAACAGTGAAATATTCTAACCTCTAAAATAGTACTATAATAAAGTAATATATTATATAAATTTTTCTATTTTTTTTTAATTTAAATTAAAAAATTAATTACTAAATTTGATTAGATTATTTTATTAACATTTTGATTTTATATAAATAAATATTAGTCTTTTCATATTTAAGTAATTGCTACATTTTCCTAAATAACAATTTGAATTTTTTTTGCTCTAGGAGGACGAATTTCCACAGTCGCCATGTTTAAATTCATTACTCTCCGGGCCAATTAAAGTACTCATACCAATGATTGAAGAAGAAAAGGAACCTGTACGGTCCGAATCGTCAACACCTGAACCAGTGCCAACACCATCACCATCAAAAGAGCCTCAACCGGTTCCATCGAGTTCAGAAAGTTCTCAATCATCGTCATCGTTCATCCTCCGTCCACCACTACGTCGTTCATTGTCTCTCTACGATTCTAACGTGACTCCGAGAACCAGCGGAAGCGTGAGTCCAACGCGAAAAAAAAACACCTAACTCCTTTCACCTTTAAAACCTTACTATCTTAATATATTTTTGACCTTCCCTCGAAGAGCATACAGCTTTTTTCATTCTCGTTTTTTTTTTTTAATTGCACTCTTATAAAAAAAATGGTAAAGTATTAATATTTTAAAAACATCTGAGCAAATTTTCTCCTAGATTTTCATATTTAGACACTTTTTTGATATAAGCTTAGGCAAAATTTTTGAAAATAAATTTCAAAAAATTATGGTAAGATTTGTTTATGATAACATATAATTTAGATTTGCAAATTTTAATATAAAAATGTATTTATTTTGGATTACTTTTAGCTCTCTACGGTAACATTCAAATTCAAGTAACTCATTTGTAATTTTTATTCTTTTATCGTATTATTTATTTTATGAATGGAGTATTTGTCCAAAAAAATTTCTAATACGGAATATTTTTCTTAAATAATTTTCGCATAAAAAAAATTTTAATGAGTATCGAATTCTGATCTTAGATTTGTAGAATATCTTAGAATCTCTTCTTCCTTAAAATCCTTTATAAATACGTATTTAGACTCGTCCCTATCTTCCTGTAAAATTTTCCACTTCTATTAATAATTTTGCAATTTGTGTACACTGTAAACTTTTGAAAATAATTCATATTTTCATTTTTTCTACTCTTAGTTTTTTGAACCACCTTTACAATTAAAAACTTGCTCTGTGCCTTTTTTTATGGTCCTAATCAATTTCTTCCTTTAAATTACAATGTATATAACAATCTTTTTGTCAGATAATGATTTAGACATGTTCAATTTGAAATTAAAAATTAAAAGTAATCTGCAACCAAGTTCTTACACATTTTCCTTTAGAAAATTTTAATATTAGAATTTATAGTAATCACCTTTTGTTTATTAAAACTTTTGTGGTTTGTATTATTATTAGTTTTTAATTATAGACTACATTTAGTACTAATAACGATAGCGGATGGCAGCCAGGAAAAAAAATCTGATAAAAGCAAAATCAATTTGAATTAGATTTTTTCTCTTTTTGATTGTCGACGTTTTGGACGCCAGTCGCGTCCTTCCTCAGAGCAATCAATCGTCAACCAATACAGATGGAAGTATTTTTAACGTCCATCTGTATTTTGTCCTGAGGAAGGACGCGACTGGGGTCCGAAACGTCGACAATCAAATAAAGAAAAATCTGATAGGAATTGATTTTATTTTTATCTGATTTTATTTTTCCTGGCTACCATCCGCTATCCTTATTAAGTTAAACATATTCTTCATCATTTAGTT
The DNA here is from genome assembly GCA_023213315.1 of Euborellia annulipes. NCBI lineage: Eukaryota > Metazoa > Arthropoda > Insecta > Dermaptera > Anisolabididae > Euborellia > Euborellia annulipes. The sequence goes on from JAKCPI010027330.1 coordinate 11,066, forward strand.
TAATTATTTATTAAAAATATAAATACTGTACAACGTTTCGACCACTTAACTAACCAGGGAATAAACTTGCTTGCAAGTTCACAGTTCTTGAAAACGACTGCAGAATATAAGTAGTTGAAACGTTATACAGTATTTATATTTTTTTAAAATAATTATTACAAAATGTGGTCTATAATTAAAAACTTCCATTATAATATTAATTACTTTTTCTTTTATTTTTATTTATATAAACTTCTTTCAAAATCATTCTTAAATATTGTATTGTTATTTTTTCTTTTCAAATTAGTCTAAATGATTAAGCAAAAAATCTTTAATATTAAATAGGAAAAGATTCCTTTAAAATTATAAATAATATTTTGAAAATTTAGACTTTGGAAATTTTTATTTTGCATTCATACTATTGGAATTAAGTGTCTATCTAAAAAAATTGAGGTTTAGGAAAATTTCATCTACAGTGTACACTTTTTGAAATTTTTCTTATTTGCTTCTAATTATTTAGTAAGTTCATTATTTAATATGGATTTGTTTTTTTTGTTTTTTTAGGTTCGCAATCTTTTCACCGAGAGTAGATTCGCCGCCCGTAATTTAGATAGTCCTTCTACGAACTCGCCATCACTTGAATTTTTACGCAAAAGATCTGAACCATTTTCTCATAACGCTGAAATTCATCAAATGATCAAAAGACGAAGATCTTGTATGAACGAAAATAAAGAACCTGTAACACCATGCACTTCAACTTCATCTAGTTCAACTATTCAAGATATTTCTACAGCTGATACTGACACTGAAGAAGTTGAAGAGGAGAAACCGAAAATTCGTCCCCCACTTCTGCGTTTTTTTAGTGAAAATGATGCAACAATCGATCGGGCATTACAACGTGCCGCGCTTGATCCCGATCTTATCGGGGATTTCAGTCGTCCGTTTGTTTTGCCTTTGATGGCTGGTCGTCATGAAGATCTCAAATCGATTTCCTGTGATACTTTAGCTGATCTCATCTTGGGTAAATTCCAAGATTTAGTAGAAACATTTACTATAGTTGATTGTCGCTATCCTTACGAATATAACGGTGGACATATTCGTGGTGCCAAAAATATTTATACTAGAGATCAGGTACTTAAAGAATTCGTTGAAGCCAAAAATAAAGCAAATGTCCACATGGAGAAACGACATATTCTCATCTTTCATTGCGAATTTTCATCTGAACGAGGACCACGCCTGTGAGTATTTACTCAATTTTTTAAAAATTTGTTTAAGATTTTATTATTTTAAAGTACTAACACTAGAATTTAAGAAAAAAAAAAGAAAAAATTATTTTTTTTTCAATACTGAATTTAACAGAGCATAAGAAAGCTGTCTTGTAGTTAAAGATATATATATATATATATAATTTTAATAGTTTATATCTAAACTTCCTGATAAATAAATCCCTTTACATTTTTAAATATTTGATTAATCTATTAATTTTAAATAATCATATATTTTAAAGAATGGAGGAGTTTTAAATACATTTGGTTTTCATAGATTCTAAACAAATTTTCGTGTAAACGATTTCTTTTTTTAATCTCCAAAGTGGTTCTAAAAATCATTCTCATATAACTCATAAGCATTTGGGCTAAATTTTCTTATTATCAAATGAACTACGGGATTGAAATTGTATAATTAAGTTAGGTACTCTGCCGGACAGTTGAAATAAGCTTTTGAACAAAATCGGCCAAAGAGTACTAGTACTTTACTGAAGTACTTTTTCAGTTTATTTCGATTTTCTCAAAATTGGCTCTATCGATTTGGATTAAAATTCGTAAATCAATTATTTTTTAGATCCTCGTTAAAATGACTATTCTCTTTTTGCCCTGAAAATCGTTTGAAGCACACTTTACTGATGTAGTGATTCAGATTTTTCAAATTCATTTTCCGGCTCATTATTCTCCATAGACCCAATGTTAAATCCCTATGGGGATTTGCATGTTAATTTCGATTCAAAAGGGGGTCGGTCCTCTGAAACTTTTTACACAATTAAAAAAAATTTTTCCAATTCTTATGAAATTTTATATTTATTTAGAATTCTCTATTGTGTATAAAATATCCAAAAATGAGATTAATATTTTGAAAAATAACCATAGTTTATTTCAAGCAGTCAACATTTAAAACGCAAGTTTGCTATGGGAACCAGTCACACCACATTTTTTCTTGCATAATTATCAATTCACTTAGACAATCTAATTCGCAATATCTTGCAAAAATGTATATTCTACATTAAAGCTTTTTCGTGCCCTGAAAGGAGTATTCATAGTAACCAAAATACATTACCATCTTTTGATAATTATCAAAAATTATATTTATTTTTTTCAAATTTTTTTTAATTTCTTATTTCTCTCTTTATTGATTATTATTATTTATCAAAATAAAATTTTTTGGTAATTATCATTTTGCATCCCAAATTCATCTATTTCTTTAAAATAATAAACAAATTATCTTTTACTAATCAGTAGTTTCTATTTTTTTCGAAAATACATCTGTTTTCAGTATCTTCACAAAATCATCTCATTTTCCACACACACACACAAGATTCACCATCTAACAAACACTACATTCATTACTACTAACATTCACTTTATGGAAGGATAAGAGAGAAGGTTAAATAAAAGTGAGGGACAAATTTAATAATCATTCTTTCAGCCGCTCTGAGATTCTGATGGAAGACATCCGGATCAGGGTGGATTATTCAAAAATAAAAACCCTAAAAATAACAAAATTAAATTTACATCTTCATGATTTTTCGAGACATGAATGAAGATGAGGTAAGGTCTTAGAAAAAAAAAAAAAAAAATTCACAACGTCGAGAATAATTATTCATTAACGAAAAAAAAATTAGTATTGCGTTGTCGTAGATTTACCTTCGAAATCCTTATTAGTAATAATATTTTACAGTAGTCAAATTAATATTTGATATTATAAAATATTATTAAAGCCGTCAATTTATTAAATATAATTTCATAACTTCTCATGATTCCTCCACTCAGTTTTTTTGCTCCCAACTTTAGCCTCTCACTATCTTCCTACTATTAGAATTTTAAATGTATGACCTTTATTTGGATTCACCTAGGATTCATTGATCCATGTAAATCAATATATAAATTCACACTAAGGAATAATTATGCAAAAATTCTCAAGATAGGATCTACATTTATAATAGAAGATGAAATAAAATTAATTTTAACTAGGTAGAGCCTTGTTTAAAAAAGATGGAATTTTTTCAACCAATGCTCAAATAGACTGTTCATTAGCTAGTCAATATATCGTTTAAGATAGCAAATTTGCGAGATATGTTTGTGCTTAAGAATGGGCAAAATTGCTGGAGTCGAACCAGGACCTCCACGCTTTCGCTGCGGGTGGACTACCCTTATTCTAGGGCTCCGGCCCAATCCCAAAATTACTTTTATTCAATTGTATAAAGCAGGGGTGGCCCGTATTTTTTGAAGTACATTAGAGTCTTGTTAATTCAGCCTAAACAGGATCGGCCCTATGCCGTGCCAGATTATCCGAACCCTTTGATATAATGCAAAATTTATACATAATACTACATATTGCATACATATTTATCTCTTGAAAATATCTAATATAATGACACTTTATTTTCTTTAATTACAATGGCAGACTATTTCACATCTCTAAACAAGTCTATTTACAGATGAATATGACATTATAATAACGTTCAGTTAGATTCGAAGCCGTGTATCTCAACAAAATTTAAAAAAGAAGGTTGAAATTAACTTTAAAAAAAGTATTTGAAATACAAAATACAAATGTACCTGGTATTTCAAATTTAGTTAGCTTATAGGCTATATAAACCAACGAGAAATTATAATTATATGTATTTCAATTCTAGTTGATATAATATCTGACAAATATATATGTATATATATATATATCAAAAAATGAATTTATGATATTAATAAAAATGAAATATAAATAACACATATTAACTAGTTAGAGCTTTGTTTGAAAAAAGATGGAATTTTTTCCAATCAACGCTCAAATAGACTGTCCGTTAGTCAGTCAATATATCATTTAAGATCGCAAATTTACGAGATGAGTTTGTGTTTGCGCCCCCTGGAGTCGAACCAGGACTTCCGCGCTTTCACGCCGTGCGGACTACCTACTCTCCTCTGTTTCCGATCCAATAAACACAAATGAAAAATTAATTATATAAATATAATTAAATGAAATAATAAAAAAATGAAATCATTACAATAGTTGGCCACTTACTTATTCCAAAATATCAATCATTCGTTCCTTAAATTTTACAAAATGTTAGCTTATAGGCTATATATATACCAACGAGAAATTATAATTATATGAATTGACAGCTAAAAAGTATTGGTTAAGAAATTTGTCATTTCAATAATAAAATTTTATTTTTAACAGTATTATTAATTAATTTTTTTTTTTACTTGTAGGTCCCGTTTTTTAAGAAGTTCCGATCGTGTTCAAAATGAATATCCAGCTTTATATTATCCTGAATTGTATCTTCTTCACGGCGGCTACAAGGATTTTTTTGAGCAACACAGTGAACTCTGTGATCCTTGCTCTTACTTACCAATGTTGGATCCCCGACATGAAAACGATCTTCGTCATTTTCGGAACAAGAGCAAATCGTGGACTGGTGACAGCAAAAATCGTATCGCACTGCGTCATAATTTAAAACGACTTGGACTTTAACTGTTCCATTTAATTAGGTTGCTAATTATTCAAGCAAAGTTTTTTTTTAATATAAAAAAATCAACTATTTATAAAAAAAATTAAGGACATAATGTTGGATAAAATACTCCACGTGAAAGTATGTGTAATCTAATTAAGAACTATTTATTTTTTTTTTTTTGTATGAATGAACAAATGAAGTCATTTCTATTCTAATTATAAGCCAAGGATGGATTGTGCATTATTTAGATATATCAATCAATGTTAAGATAGACATCTTTCTTACATGTTCACAAGTCCAATAAAAATATAAGGGCTTGTGGCATTAATTCTGTGCAATTTAAATATTATATATTGTTTTAGTCACAATTAAGGCCAGTTTTAATTTTTTTTAACTTTGTTTTAATTAAGATAGAAAATTAGTCAAATTTTTAAAATATAAATAAGCAACGAAATCCTTCACACGATAATATTTTTCCGTGAAATTTTAACATTTTTATTTTCTATCTTTTTATTAAAGCAAGGTTCCTTTGTGGGTTAGGGGTCTTAATATCATTGTGATCCAAAAGAAGTTCTTTTTTCTTATCTTGGAACTTCTTTTTAATTATTATTTTATTAATTTTTTTTTTTTTTTTTTTTTTGTATCGTAAATTCTTTTAAATTTTATTTGAGATTCAATTTTTATTCTTTAGATTTCTTTTAGATTCTTAAAATTTCATTTCTTTTTTTTTTTTTCAAAAATCTTCCCAGAAATTTCTTTTTCAGTAGACCTATGTACAAAATTAGAGACTCGTCTATTTAAATGAATTATTTATAGAAAAACACTTCATTTGTGATGAATTTCTATTTTAATATCATTTAAAAATGAACCTTTTTTTTGTATAAACAAGTGAATCAATTTCTACCCTTTAATTGATTTTAACTTATTGGTCTATATTCTTGTGACTATATTTTAATTACTAGTATAAATTGTAACTTTTTTTTCAATATTGTTTCCACCTTCTAAAACCTACTTTCAAACTTTTTTCATCTTTTTTTTTATTTCTTTGGAACAAAGCTCTAAAATTAATTATTAATTTCCATAGAGAAATGTATATTTTTTCTTGATTCAACCATATTATTTTTTTTTTATGATTAATTTTATTAAAAAAAATTTTATTTGATTACAAAAATTTATTGTTTAATTTTGTTTTTTTTTTTATATATATTTGGATTATATTTGATTCTAAAAAGAAATAATATGAATAATATGTACAAAATGGTTTTGGTCAAAACCTGGTGGAATTATTAGATAATAAATATTGTATAAAATATTTTTGATTTTCCATAATAATTCCTTATAAAAAAATCAATACATCCTATTATCCAATATCTCAAATTCCTTAATTAAAACGAAATCCTTCAAATGAGGGTACCCATAATTTATCCCTGAAATATGAATAATTTTACTAAGGTGATAAATGGCAAATATACACAGACACTATTGTTACAAATTCGTGTATTCGGAAGAAGATTAAATGCCCTCGGACCTTGGTGTAGTTACTAGCGTGTTGGCCTTCTATACCAAGGGTCGCGGGTTCGAAGCCCAGACAGTCTGACGATTTTATTTAAGCCATTTGGATACCAAAATACCAAAGTTTCCATAACTTCAAAATAAATATATATATATATATATTTTAGTTAAAAAGTAGAGGACATGATCAAGTAAATACGAAGGCCGGTCTTGACCCAAAATTTTTGTGGGTACTTATTTATACAGGATTAAAGGACGACAGGGAATAAGCAAGGAAGAGTTCGCTGCAGGAAGCCCCAAGCCAGTTTGAGGAGGAATAGGAATAAGGAGGACGAGCCCCTTGGACGAAGCCGGCCAAATCGGGTGTTGAATTTTTTGAATTTGGAACGGCCATCTTGCGCATGCGCAGATGACTAGGCATCTCACACAGCATCTAACTCATCTGACAGCTACAACATTCAATTATATTTTATTCCATGTTATATTCTTTGTAAACAAAGATTTTCATAAAATCCTTCATTATATTAGTTAGGATTATTTTAATTTTTATGGAATTTATATGATAAATATATTCATTATTGTTTGTATTTTGGAAAAGTAAATTTGATAAATAGGTAAGTAATATCATTCTTTGTGATATTCATTTTAAATCATATATTTATTCTCCATTTATTTAATAAGAACATATTCATATGCTTTATCCGAAAAAGAGAAGGCCAATATTGTAAATTATGTGTTTTAATTTATAATAATATTTAGTATTATCCCAAAAATATCGTTCAACTCGTTTCTCATTCACTTTTAACTTTATAGATAATTGTTTCGATCTCCTTCCCTTATTTCTAAATTTAAAAAAAAATAAGAATTTAAGTATTTAACTTAAGCTGTTATTTTCTATTGATTATTTATTTGACATTTTAAAAGCAGCTTGTGACAGCTTTATATATATACCGGTACATATATTATTTATTATTTAAATATATAATACTTATCACTAATAAACTCTAATATTACAGATTGTTGTAGCTAATTTCCATTTTGTAGAGTATTCTTGTATTGTAACTTTTCTTAAACTTTAATCAATTTATTATTTTTTATTACTCATTACCACCTTACAGAATATATATATATATATATACAGTGAGGGACAATATTAAGTCCCACCCATGCGTTTTCTACTTGTGATTATTTCATTGTTTTTATAAAAGAAAAAGAAAATCTTTATTGGAAATTTTCTAGGTTAGCACCATGAAAATATATAATTTTTTTTTTTTAAACCATGTTTTTTTTTTTAAAACATTGAAATAATCACAAGTAGAAAACGCATGAGTGGGACTTAATATTGTTCCTCACTGTACATATTTACAAATCACTTGGGCATCGACATTCTATAAAAAATTGTACCAGTAATCTTCTGATATTTTCATAATCTTAATATTTTTTTTTTTTTTTTTGATGAATTAATGATTTATGATTAATATTTTTTTGTTTTTCTACAGGGAATCGTGGAAATTTTCACTATTTTGTCATCATTCGTCTTTATTCAGAAAACATGTATGAGACCTAAATATATATATATATGAAATATTAAAAGCATTTGGATAATAAAAACAATTCAATATTTTAACCTCCATAAAAAGTGACATTTTCATTAAATGGATTGAAAATAAATTATTATTAATCAAGAAATATTAAAAATAGTAAGTTATTTTTATTATCAAATAATAATTAAATAGTATCCATTTATCCATCCAATTTCCTGACTTCAATTTACAAAAGTATTGTATATTTGAATCAAATTACTTCTTTTGGTTTTAGATACTCCGTTATCGCGTCAAGGGAAGAGAAAATAAAATGGCATTATTTAATATATATAAATATACATTATTAAAAAGAGTAAACACATGTTCTTGTCAGTTAGAAAAAAGATCATTTTTCTTTTTTGTTTTGCTTATGCTGTTTTTTATGAATCAAGTGATGAATACTGACAGAATACAAAAGGATCTTAAAATTAAATGAGACATAGAAGAAATACTTTGAGTATGAATTTATTTCAACTCTACTCGTTATTGCAAGATAAAAACAAATGATAAATCACGAGACAGGTAACATCACTTTCTACAACATTATCATTGAATATTTTGATTTCGATTTGTGTCTGACTGGATACATGTTAACTTTTTCAGAGCGCAAGCTTGTAAAAAAATCTTTTATATATATAACGGTTCGGTATTCAAGAATTTTATTCGACTTATGAAATTAGATAGTGAAGAGCTACTTCAAATGGTTCCACAGAAAATAATCTAAAAATACCACTTGAATCTTTTTCATCAAGACTGATTACGTAAAGATATCCGGTTACTGGTGATATATTATCATTCGGAAATATTAAAAGTTTTATGAAAATAGCAAGTATATTGCACTATACTTAACAATGCTGCTGCTCTGTATGCGCCGATATGAAAACACAACGATGTTTTTCATTTCCAATGAGAAATAATGCAACATGATCATTACTGCCAGCAACATGTGTTTTTTATATCCAGATTTCCCTTCAATATGCGTCCACTTAAGAAGAAGCATGATATAAGGCTTATCATGAGAAACAAATTTCCTTTTTACATTTGAATATTCATAAATATAAGAAAGAAGAATCCGGAATGATCATGGCACATATTAGTGAATCCTTCAAGAAGTTGATCTTGATCATAACAATACTCGGGAATAAAAGGTAAGTTCTATTCGAATAGTAGAACGTGGCTGTAGCTGATATGTAGAATAGGAAAGAGGATGCAGCCAATTAATTGTGCTTCTATTTAGTAATAAACACTATTGGAACATTTCGGCTGGGATTAACCCTGACATCTTCAGCCAGAGTATATTTAAATTTTTTTTATACAAAAATAGAATTGTCATATGTTTTAATACAAGTTATTTGACTAATGAATGCAGGGGCGGATTAAAGGGGGGTGATCGCCCCCCTCCCGAGATGAAATTCAAAACGTTATAAAAACTAGTAATATAAAGAAATTATGATTTCCGCTCTTTAATTTCAATTGAATTTGTTACCAATCAATTTAATTAAATAGGAAAGGGGTCTAAATGGCCATAGATGCCGACAAAATCCTTAAATAAAAAAAAACCGCTCCCCCCGACAAAATTCCATTAATCCGCCACTGAATGAATGTAATTATACTAAAAATACTAACAAGTGATACCACGAAGGCTTATTTTTGTATAAAAAATAGAAATATTCTTTTTGAAGGCTGAAGATGGCAGGGTTAATCTCAGCCGAAACGTTCCAATAAAGAGTGTTTTTTAATAAATAGGAGCTCAATTAATTGTATGCAAGTTCTTTTCTCAATTACGGGGAAAGCTTGAAGTTTGACCTTTTTCCAATTTGTCATACTTATTTTACATATTTTTTTAAAATTTATATTATAAATTCTTTTTTTTTTTTTTTTTTTTTTAATTTAAAAAAATTAACTTTTGATTTGAACTTTTTAATTTATCTTTGTCATTTTCAATATTAATAATCATAAAAACAACTGACCAAGGCATATGCTCTCTGAGAGGCAAGGAACTGATCATTACCAAAATCCCCAGTGCACAGTTATTAGTGCTTATTATAGAATTTTACGGATCCCTTCAATTTGTGGTTTTGTATCTCAAGCAGTTCGATCAGGGCCTTATGCAAGGTGGGGGGGGGGGGGGTATTTATATTTTGTCTACCAAAGTATGGCAATTTGATTCTTCGAGTAATCCTTAAATTTATTATCTAGTAATATTTTTCAATTAACATTAAATTATTTTCTCAAATTTAAATAACCATTTAAGCCTAAATCTATAGAAAATTACTTATTAATATAATTTATTTTCCATTTTGTTTAATTTTCAATTATATTTATATTATTCCTTTTCAGAGTGTTTTATTTTAATTCGCCACCTAAAGCATATAAATTACGAATGCGTCATTTTGTTCTCTCCTTGGCTTCCTGCTGCACATACTGTTTCTCTGCTAATAATAGATGCACATCATTTGGAATTCATTCACAACTCAAAGACCAACTGAATTTGTCATTAGTTCGTTGCAGGAAACGCCAAAACAAACAATATGTAAGTAAAATATTCCTATTTTTCTAATATAAATAACAAATTTTTTATTATTAGCCTATTCTTTAAAAATTTTAGATAGAAGTAACGTAATATAATAGGCTTATATTAAAAAAAAAAGATTATTTTATATTCCATATTTCTTTTATTTTAATATTCCAAAATTAAGAACCGATTAAATCGTTTCGAGACTTCTTACTTTTGAATTGAGATATCAAACTCACATTGTTAAGAAATTTCTAAAGCAGAGCCATTCCCTTGGATGGTGTGGGAAAAATTGAATATTTAACAAGACATGTGAGTGTTTTTTATTGATGAGGCCAAACATCCCATGGCCCCCGGGAATCGAACCCAGGATCTCCGCCTTTCCGGGGCATAGGCGTGCTATCCATTGACCAGGCCACCGGACCCTCGACCTGCACCAATAAAACTCACTTCCCCTTATATGCAGTTAGTCGCGCAAGTTACTAACTCGTAACGAATAGGTGAAAAACTTTAAAGAAAAATTGGTGCAGGTCGAGGGTCCGGTGGCCTGGTGCAATGGATAGCACGCCTATGCCCCGGAAAGGCGGAGATCCTGGGTTCGATTCCCGGGGGCCATGGGATGTTTGGCCTCATCAATAAAAAACACTCACATGTCTTGTTAAATATATCTATGACTCAGTTAAAGTCCGAATCGAGGTATTTTGAATACTATTATCTTATTCAAATAATAGGTCTCGAAAAATATTTAGCTAAAAATTGAATAACTTGAAAAGAGAATAAGGATTGCATGTACATTAAAAAAGTCTGTGTGACTGGTTGCACAGCACACAACTTTCTCTTATCTCCGGTAATCAAATGTTGTCTACTGTGTTTGTTACACCAGATTTTTTTGTGTCGAGATATATATCGAAATTAACATGCAAATCCCCAAATTTAACATTGGCTCTATGGAAGCAAGAGCCGGAAAATGAATTAGAAAATTCTGAAATACTACATCAGTAAAGTGTACTTAAAACAATTTTTACAAAAAATTTTACTGATATACTTTTTAAAGAGCATGTAAAAACTAATTAATTTTTAAATTTTAATCAAAATCGTTAGAGCCGATTTTGAGAAATTCGATAAAAACTGTAAAAGTACTTCAGTAAAGTATTAGTACTTTTTGGCCCATTTTGTTCAAAAGCTTATTTTGAGTGTCCGGGCAAGTACCTAACATAAATATAAAATTTCAAACCCGTAACCTAATTCCTTCATGCTTAAAATCGTTACACACACACATACTAATTTGCGGGACCCCCTTTTTCGAACTCAGGGGACCTCAAAACGTGTATTTCCATCAAAATCTTGACATCGAATTTTTGATATGCTCGCAATAGAAAGTATCTCTCTATATATTTATATATAGGTAAGATAAAGTAAAAAAGTACTGATAGATAAAAGAGATTTATTTTTTTAGGTTCCCTTTAGAAGGCGAAGGCTCTTCCCAGGCCAAATCGAACCCTTTGCAAACAGACGAAGAAGAATTTTGGCAAGAACCTGAGGAACAAAGTTGCCCTACTTGGGAAGAACTTGTAGTGGCAGAACAATTGCTCTTGGCAAGCAATTTTGCCGACACTTTTTGCTTCAGTTTCACTCCCGAAGAATTTGATTATGCTAAAAAGAAAATTGGATTTGCGATATTTGGCCCCCCAGATGATCATCTCTCTCCAACCGGCTATTCCAAGGAGAAAGAAGAGACCGTCAAGCGCCTCTTTGAAGTGATTCTGGCCAAAAATAAAACACTTTTATTTCAACATAAGCGTCTATATTTCTCATTTATTTTTGTGTACTTACGCGTAAGTATTTAAATCATTCTTAGTTTATTTTAAACATGTTTTATTAGTTAATTATCAATCTTCGACCAATTTACTTCGGGCTCAAGAGATTAGAAACCAAAAATTCAAATATGGGAATGAAAATTGAAAAGTTTAAAAAATTTAAATTTTCAACTTCTTGTTGACAATAATGTTGAAATAAAAAATTAAATTTTTATAAGAAGTTAAACGCAATGGCCTCAAGCTAAGATCCTCAAATAAATAATAGAAACTGGAATCTCTAAATGGCCTCAGATGCCGAAAAAGACTTTAAACAAATACTGTCGACGTTTCGAGCGCTCATCGCGGTCTTCCTCGTGACAGTCTAAGTGTCAATTATTACAGATGGTAGTAATTAGATAGTTAGTTGACATCATTAAACAAATTTAAAACATTCAACAGAACAAAATAAAATCATTCAACAGATACATTATTAATGTTGTTAAATTTATTTAATAATGCCAACTGATTATCTCTAACAATTGACACTTAGACTGTCTCGAGGAAGAGCGCGACGAGTGCTCAAAACTTCGTCAGTATAAATATGTTTGTTACTTTCCTTGATTGACTCCATTCCATACATCTAGAAAATCTTAATATTTCAGAAAATCTTGCCGTAAATTTAGGGATTACCAATCGCGTTTTTCGAAGATAGATAATTAACTCTCCTTCTGTCTTTGAAAAAGTTGAATTAATTTATTTACAAATAAGCGTTTAAAGTAATAGCAAAAAATATTGTAGAAAAAAACAACATACATCTCGAATGTAATTGTTATTATTTCTTTTTGCAGGTAGAATGTTCTGGTCTTGTTTCGGTGCCTGTTTTCAAAATTCCAGCTACAACAGATCCTCAAGATGGCTTTTGTTATTATATAGATATCGAATGCCGAGTTTATTCCAATTGGGCTGAGTATTTATCAGATAACAAACTGCCCAGCTGTTTGCTGTGTTTCCCACGAAACGGCGAATACCAAATTAACTGCACCAGTCAGGATATCGAATTGGCTCCCTCTAACAAGGCCGGAGCTCATCATCAGGTTCTGGAAGCATTAGATAAACTCGGTCTCGTAGGAACTTTAGGGGCTACAGTGGTAGGTCTCGCCACTTTATCTACCTTGCCTGTTTCTGGTCCCCTGCTAGTCGCATCCGCCGCCGTTGGAAGTGCTGCTGGTGTTTACGGAGCAGGAAGGTCTCTGGCTACGCTAGTCGATAGATCGAAACATGAGCAATCCATTGATCTGAAGAACCGTGAATGTCTTCCTTCTTATCTCACACTAGCCGGATCCCTGATGGGTTTCGCTTCTTCAAGCTTCGTCTGCAAAATGGCACCACTTCTTCACCACAACGCAAGTCTTCAAAGTTTATCTCTTCTCGTGAATGGAGCAATTATTGGTAATAGCTGCTATCATTTATACCAAAAATTCAAACGAGGTGAAGAAATCTCAGCGCTCGAATACTTTCAATTAAGCGCAGCTATTTTATTCTTTACAAACGCAGTCGTAAGTCAGACCACCAGCGAGCAAATTGCAAAAGATAAACATTTTAGTCAATATGAAGATATAATGCAAAATAAAGAATCTAGAAAATATACTAATTTTACTCAACAACCTCAAAACCCCAAGAAGCTAGTGAAAAATTTGTCTTATTTTAATACCAAAGACGAATTTTTTTCCTTTCTCGTTACCACTGCATTAATTATAACTTCGAAAATTGTTGGATCCATCATAAATAAGAAACTCACTCCAGAACAACTAAAGGAATTGAATGAAATTCGATGTAAAATTAATAATAATGAATTTTTTAAATTTTTAGTTAAAGTAGCAACTACAATCAGCGACAATGATAATAAAATTTTTTTAGATTTTATTAAATACTTATACCAATATGTTACAGAATTAATTAAAGATTTAAAATCTAAAGAGAATAAAAATAAAAGTAAAGATCATTTTTATAAGAAAATCACCGATATCCTTTCTAAAGAAGAAAATTTCGAAAAAATTAAAAACACTTTTTTGGAATTATTTGGTAATTAATTTGATTATTATTATTATTATTATTTTTTTTTTTTTTTTTGTGACCATTTAATTTTTTCTATATTAAAATTTTAGGAAAATTCGAAAAAACAAAATTTTTATTTTTTATTGATAGGACTAAACTTTAGTCATACATTTTTTGAAGAAGGAAAAAATTCATTTTTTTTAATGAAAGTTTTCGGCCAATTGAAGGAGTTGAGGAATCATCAATTATAGGTTTGTTTAAAAAAATTTATTAACTTTGATTTGGTTTACTGGTACTTTATATATATATATGTTTTTCTATCAAAGAGCCTAGAAATGTTGAGTACTAATGAATTGAATTATTCAGAAAAAAATTTCGTTCATTTCTTTCATTATCTTTTTTTGATAAAAGAGAGAGTTATTCTTATAAAAAAATATTTATTAAAATATCTATGAATTAAAACATAGGGAAAAATTACTTTTATTAAAATATAGGATAATGAAAAATTCTTAGTATATATAGCTTTATAAATAATTTAATTAATTAATATTCTTATAGCTACTTATTTTTTTTACTATAATTCCAGTACAATGTCTGACTTAATATTTATTAGGATTATTGTCTTTAACTATAAGAAATAGAATAATAACTTTCTTATGAATTTAATAGGTAATAAATATAATTTTTAAATATGACTAGCATTATTAATTAAAATAGATTCCTCAAGGGGCTAACATCAACTAACCATCTAATAAAGGACTCTACACACGGGCCGACCTGAATGCCCTACCTAACAAGTTAGACACGACCGATCAGGTGGGGGCTCGCCTCCACACGCACCAACCGATCAGGCCAACCACAAACACCAGATCAGTTTTGATCAATAGCTTGAGGAGTAAAAGTAAAGAAGAATTTTAAATGGCTTCTTATCTAAATGTCAAAAAATAGGAATCCCATAGAGGCTTCTGGCATTCACTTCTTAAAAATTTTTAATAATTCATTAAAACATTCATTTCACCGGTCACTATTGCAATAGTTCCTGTCCTTTATGTCCCACAGACACCGGCACTCTCTACAATAATCAATTAACTCTACAATTACAAATTATTCAATTTCCGAGGTCATAGAGGGAAATTATTGACTGACGAAAGCAGACAGAAAGGGAAGTCAGGCCAACCGAGCTAGACACGTTCTGATTTATCAGAGAAGGAAGTGGGGGGGTTGGTGGTTGGATGGTTCGCTCCTCCCGACTGCCAACTTGTCAGGCTTGACAGGTTGGGTGATCCAACCAGCCTACACCCATCCCAACCGTAAGGGCTTGACAAATTTGCTCTACCGGTTGGCCTGACAAATCAGGACGTGTATAGGGCCCTTAAAGTGATCTAGTTATTAATAGATGTTTTGTGGCGAAGTGAATATAAATATTCAGATAACCATTATTATTTGAAAGTAATCGGAGCGTCATGAATTTTATTGGGAGCAAAACACATCAAACTGAAAAAAATATTTCGTCGTATGTGCTATAGGATACAAAAGATCGCCTGTATTTCAATAATGAAAGTTATTTAATTTTCAAATTTTATTTCCATGAATATAATCACTTCACATCTGATTTTTATTTGTTATATAAGATTTTCTCATGAACATGACGTTCTTCCTGATACACACCTCTCCGAAAGTTGTGGACTTCAACGCTCTTGGGGCACATCTACAATTTCTTGAATGACAACGCTTTTGATTTGAGGTAACTCAATAAAAAACGAAAATCGAGGGCATCAAGAAACATCACCAAAACTCGAGATTATGTGTTTGGAAAATATTTGTCTTATATACCAATAAAAATTAGAGAAATCACACTTTATTGAGATCGGTGATTTCATTTTGCTTCACCTTAACACGGAGGGGCAATATTAACGCACCCCCATGTTTCTCATGTGATTATTTCATTGTCTTTATAAAAGATGGATAATTTTTATTGGAATTCTCTTTTACGTTATATATACGATATATATATATATATATAATATATATATATATATATAATTATGTATATATATAAATAAATATTTTATATATATAATTTTATATATTAACTCAATAAATAGGATATCTGTATATATAATTAAATATATATTAAATCAGTATTTTACAAAATGAGTGGAACTTCTAAAGCGACGATTTTATCTTCATTTT
>JAKCPI010027331.1:0-19326 GCA_023213315.1 Euborellia annulipes
ACATTTTATTTCATTTTTTTATATTATTGAAATATTAATAAGCCATTGGGCTTACCTTAATGAAATAAAAAAAAAAAAATATATAATAAAAAAATCCTTTTGGTTTTTTAGATTTCTTAAAGTTGGCACCACTGATATAATTTATTCTAATTTCATTATTTTTTTTTTTTGACATAAGCCATACAGTTTATAATTATCTTAATATTTAAAAATAATTAATTAAAAAAATACTAAAACGACATGGATTCAAATATATTCAAAAAGGTCGACTGCCCGTCTCCAATTCGTGAGATGGTCGCATCAATCACAGGATCGAATAAAAGACCCCGAGATGATGAAGACGAGATCGACTTTGATTCAAGTAATTAAAATTTATTATTGTTTAATATTCAACAGAAGGGGATCCTCTCCTTAATTATTTATAATAATTAAATATCTAACCAACAATAGCTAAACAATTTCATAATGGTCTATTTATCACCCAAGGTGTTTATTTTATTTTATTTTTTTTTTAATAAGGATCTAAAAGTGATTAACATCTAAATTAAATTGAATACAAATCTATAAAAAAAAAGATCTTGGAAATAAATAACACAAAAAAAAAAAGACTATAAAATAATTAAATATCTAAAAACAACATTTATATGTTTATTGCTTGTCTGACACTTTGAATATTTTAGTCTAGTATTCCTTAAAGGTACAGTGAGGGAGACAATATTAAGTCCCACCCATGAGTTTTCTACTTGTGATTATTTCATTGTTTTTATAAATTAAAATGAAAATCTTAATTAGAATTTTTCTAGGTTTGAACCATGAAAGTTTCCATTAAAAAATATATAATATTTTTGTAAAAACAATGAAATAATCACAAGTAGAAAACGCATGGGTGGGACTTAATATTGTCTCTCACTGTACATTAAAACAAATTTTCTCACAAAAAATCGGAGCAATCAATTACTTGATTTAACAATTTATGCGGTTTTTTTTTGGGGGTTTTCACTTAAAAAAAATACCACTGTTATTTGGATTTTATCGGGTTTTTTACTTTTTCTTACTTATATTATATGAAATATACTGAATATCATTATTATCATCATTACTATATATCACACTTAACTAAAAGAAACGAAAAATCCCAAAAAGAAACCGACGGGTTGGGCTTTTTAAAAAAAAAAACCGGGTTTTATACAACCCTGCATTTTATAGAATGACAAAAACCTTTCGCGAAAATTCTAAACAATACCAAGTTACTTTACAAAATGCCCCGGTCCAACTTATTGATAGTTAGGCCTATATAACAATGGTTTTATTATATATATATATATTTATTTAAATATACCGTTTTGGGCAGCAGCAAGATTACAGCTCAAGTCAAACAAATGTATATATATCATTGTACACATCTCAAAGACAAGGGAGGGACTCGACTAGGGGAGCAGGCAGATTGAAACCCGAAGTCAATCCAAATTAAATACAAACACTTTCACATACAATCAGACTTCTTCTACATCTCAGAGTCAAATAACCTTTGAAACATCCACTGACCAAACCCTGGGATCAGCAAAACTGCGACCCCTTAAACAAATTTGATTCAGATTTTAATATTTGTTTTTAATTTATAGATTCTCCATGGATTCGCCGTAAAATTAAATCGGATCTCTTAGATATGAAAAGTCAAATTATTTCACTGGAAACTCAGATAAATAAAATGCATACTCTTCGAAAAGAACAAGATATTCTTTTTCAAATCGAAAAGGAGAGAATGATCTCAAATGAAGAACGTTATAAGAGAACAGTAAGTGATTATTATTAGCAAGTGTTTATTCAATTTTGTCTTCATTATATATACATAAACTTTGTCTTTTTACAGATTAATGATTTAGAAAGACGAATTTCTGAATTAAAAAAAGAGAATTTAATAGTTCTGATGATTATCAACAGAATATTAAAATGTTAGAAAATCAAAATGCTAATTTAGAGAAAAAAATGATCAAACTTCAAAATGAGAAATCCCTTTTTCAAGATAATTATATCGAGGTAAATATGTTTGTAATGGTAACTAATTTATTAAGTTTAACAAGACTGTACAGTGGGGGGCAATATTAAGTCACACCCACGAGTTTTCTACTTGTGATTATTTCATTGTTTAAAAAAAAATATTATATAGTTTTTAATGAAAACTTTCATGGTTCAACCCTAGGAAATTTTCAATAAAAATTTTCATTTTCTTTTATAAAAGCAATTAAATAATCTCAAGTAGAAGGCATGGGTGGGACTTAATATTCACCCTCACTGTACGTTCTGTTGGGAGGCCAAACGCCCTCAAAGGGAGGATTCGAAGGAAATGTTAAATTTTAAGGGGAAGAAGAATTTTATCCATTTACTGGATTTTTTCTTAAGAGAGTCACTCAAAAAAAAAAAAAAAGAAAATTTAATTATATAACAATTTTTATTATTTTTAATTTGAGAGATTTAATTATTTCATTATTATAATTAATTACCTTCAAGTTTTTTTAAGGAACAATAAAACAATGTTTTTCAATGGAAGTATTTCAGATTTGTGAACCTCTGATAAGGGGAGTTCCCTACCCCTAATTTGTCATAATTATAGCCTAAAACCACCCCCAGAAAATTCTCTACCCATTAAAAAAAAAAACCCATGAAAATCAGCCCAGTAGTTTCGGAGTTGATGCGTTACAAACAGAGAGAATTTGTCTTTGATAAAATAGCAAAAGTATTAAAATAAAATATAGATATATAGGTAATTAAAATTAAAAATTGAATAATTAAATCTCACAATTATTATTTTATAATTCGTCATATATATTAAATTTCAACTTTCCTATTTTTGCATTTTTATATAGTTAAGCTGCATTCTTGGCACGACATTTGCATTAGACGTTATTTTCCATCTCAGTTAAAATTTTCTTGAGCCGGACGATTAGGAACAGACATTTTGTCTCGTGCGTTCTAAAATGACTAGGAATAAACAAGACAAGGCCAAACATTTCGACTCAGGCAGAATGTCTTCTTTAAATTTATTTAAGGTCTTTTTCGGCAACGGAGGCCATTTAGACTCCGTCTCCCAATTAAATTGAAATAAATTGTCGCATTAGATGCGAACCCGCGAGCCTTGGTACAGAAGGCCAGCACGCTAACGACTTCACCAAGGCCCGAGGGCGACAGAATGCCTTGAATGTTTCTGTGTGTGCCTCCGGACAAGTCATACAAAATAAATTTATATGTTTCAAAGACTTATTTTTTTTAAATCGTTGCTACGCGTTCTTCCTAGAATAATTTTTGACCGTTTTGCCGGGAATGGGCAATAGATTGTTGGGTTGTCATTATTAATAGTTTGTTGGAATGTTTTGAGTTCCCACCATAAGAAAGCCGATTTAGACAGAAGGATTTTTTGGCTCTGATCACAGTTTAGGAATTATTTATATTTAGTGTGATCGCGATCATCTAGGGGAATCTCCAACCAGAAAAATTTAATTTCTGATATGGGAAATTTATTTGCCACTGTAACACTCATTTTTTTCTTTTTTTTTTTTAGCTCATTGAAAAAACAAGAAAAGAAGCATCAAGTAGAGATAATAAAATTCTTCAATTAGAATCTGAATTAGATTTATGTAACAAAGAGCATATTAAAATGAAAGAAAGGATAGAAATGCAAGAGGAAAAAATTAATGAAATGAATACTAAAACTTATGAATTAGAAGAAACCGAACAAAAGCTACAAGTGGCTCATCTTAAAATAAAGGTATGAAAAAATATTAATTATAGCACCTCCACCATCACAATTTCAGAATTAAATAGGGTGTCCGAAAAAGAACTCCCTAGTTTTAAGAAACTGTTATTTAATGTAAAATATACATATTCCAGTGACTAATACATTAAATGAAAGGTGACTTAATAACGTTTTTTTACCACTAGTACATCTTGATATGCGACCCATTTGTAGTCCGGCAGATATCCAAACGGTATTCAATCTCCTCCAGGTATTAGTTAACATATCAGGTGTGACCGATGCTACTGCCGCTAAGATTCTCTGACGAAGATGGTCAATGTCACGTATCTTCTCTGCATACACAGAGTTCTTGATGACATAACCCCACAGGAAAAAATCCAATAGTGTTGTCTGGGCTTCTTGGAGGCCATGCGATTGGGCCACCTCTACCCATTCATCTTGCTGGGAAACAGGCAACTAAGGTTGAGCGCCCATTGGATTTTTTCCTGTGGGGTTATGTCAAGAACTCTGTGTATGCAGAGAAGATACGTGACATTGACCATCTTCGTCAGAGAATCTTAGCGGCAGTAGCATCGGTCACACCTGATATGTTAACTAATACCTGGAGGGAGATTGGTCCACAAATGGATCGCATATCGAGGTGTACTAGTGGTAAAAAACTTTATTAAGTCACCTATCATTTAATGTATTACTCAATTAATATGTATATTTTACTTGAAATAACAGTTTCTTAAAACTAGGGAGTTCTTTTTCGGACACACTGTATATATATCGCTCATTTGTTACAATATCGTCATAATTTCAAAAATCGCCATTTTTGAATTACTGGCACAGTAAGGATAACAAAAAAAAAACTCTTTTATCCAGCAGAGTGAGATATCTGAGCTTTTCATACTAGCCGCAAAATATCTGATATATTGGATCACAAGTTTCCTTAAAATTAATTCATTGACTTCAAAACCGTAAGAAGCTTTTATGCAAGGTGTACAGAGAGCGCCACAATTTAGTCCCCACTTGAATTTCTTCTTCTTCTTCTGTCCTCGCCTGATTATTCCCGCGTTGCGGGGTCGGCGGACCTTATTCTACCCCTCCACTCAGGGGGGATAGGGGATCCAATGCTGTTGTCTCCGACAGGCCAAGCTCGGTCATGTCTCTCTTGACCCGATGAAGCCAAGTCATCCTAGGTGCTCCTCTTCGTTGTCGTCCGAGGAGTCCCATATCGTACGCCGTCCTCGCCACGCCACTGCTCTCTTGGCGTACGACATGTCCAAACCAGCGGAGACGCCATTCGCGTATTTTGTCAGTGATTGGCGCAATGCCAAACCTGCTCCTAATGGTATCATTGGGGATGCGGTCAAGTCTGGTGACACCAAGTGACCACCTGGCCATCCGCATCTCCATCACATGCAGTGCCGATTCGCTTCTCTTCGTGAAGGCCCATGTCTCGGTCGAATACAGAGCAACCGGCGGTAGATTGCTGACTTCAAATAAATCGGCATCCGTCGGTCGCAAAGGATTCCGGAACATTCTCTCCATTTAAGCCAACTGGCATTTATAAGCCCGGCAATGTCATCCGTTGGTTCCCCATCATCAGCGACCCTCGACCCAAGATAGCGAAAACTACGACATTTAGGGAACGCCTGGCCATCAAGTATAACTTGATCTGCAGTTTGTCGGTCTTGCGTGGGTTAATACGCCGAAGCTGGCGGCAAGATAGTATTTTTCATTGATTGGGGCACCAGTTAGTAGATTATGAACTTAGTTACCGGTCCCCACAATTCTGCATGGTTTTTAACGCCCGCTCTAATTGACTATAATAACATTTTGAAATTTGAAACCCAACATATACTATGATACAATCACTATTCATCATCGATCAAACTAAAATTAGAAAATATTCGTTCTAACCGGGCATAAAAAAATCAGACGTGACTGGCCGTACAACATAAACTTTCTCTTACCCATTTGCTAATTGAAAGTTGGATTATGTGCTTGTCACCTTCATAACACCGATTTGAACGAAATTTTTTTTATGTGTAATACTTAATGAAAAAGTAATTCTGTTAAAGCGAGAAGGCGCACTACTCAATATACTACTCAGAATATATATTTTTTTTTTAAATTTAATTTAATAGTTTTATTTCTTTTACTAATTTATTTATTTTTTTTTTTTATAGGAACTTGAAAGTTTAAAGGAGAGTTATAAAGAAGCGATACAAATATCAAAAACTCATCAACAAAAACTTTTGAATTATCCAAAACTTGAAAAAGAAATTAATCAAATGAAAGAGGAAAATAAAAGATTAAAGTAAGTTTAGCAAAATAATTGAAGTAAACGAAACCAAGTATGCTGAGACGATCGTGTTAAGGTAATGGAGAAGAAAAAACCAGTGACTGCTTTCCACGTTAAAACAATTTATTTGCAGATATTTCGGTATGCCTAACGCAAACCATGCTCAATGCATCAAATTATATGATTGTGGAGCGTTTAATAAACTCTTAAAATGCTTGAGAAGCCATTCTATGTATGGAGGGGACAAAATCGTATGAAGCAAGCCACTGAGAGAAAAATAGCATCTATATGGGGTGATTCTTTTACTGAGCCGAACATAAACTATTTGACCGACATGTTTTTGATTTGGATGAAATTTTTTTTACGGGTTCTATAACGAAAAAAAAGATAGCCATCCGCGAGGATTTTCTTTTTTCTTTAATTTTTGGGAAATATCCAGGTCGAAAATGTTAAAATTTGATGATTTTCTGCTTAGACGCTCACTTTTAAAAATTCATAACTCTGGTTCTATTTGGCGAGAAACTAGAAAAAAACTTTTACCATTTTTGAAGCTAAAAGGGTGAACTTTAAGAAAAAAAATTGTTCCCCAAAATTTATTAAGAGATTTCCATTGTTATCAACATATTGAAATCTTAAAATCGATTACCTTTAACAATGGGGCCCCAACTGTATTGCATTTTTATTATAATCATCGCATTCTACGTCGAATTTTTTATACCGATAACGGTTTTTTAATCGATGGAGAATCAATTAGGTACTATTGAAAAAAAATCCCCGCCAAGTGCTCTCATGCGGTAAAAATGACGTCATATCAAAAATAAGAAAAAAAAAGTCCGGAGGTATTGAACCACTCTTTCCAAAACTATATTTAGATTTAATGTAGCTTTTATGAGTTGAGTAGCTATCCGTTGCGCAAGTCGGGCTATTTTTCGATATTTTTTTAGCACCTAAAAAATGGGGTTTTTCGAGAAAAAAAACTAATTTTTGGTGTTAATTACTCCGGAATTTTTTTACTTATTCTATTAGAGGGTTTTCTTTCTGCACCAAATGACATCCCGGCTCAGTGCTGACTCTGATTAGCCGTTCCGGAATCTACAGGGGTTTAAACTTTCAAATTAGAATTTACCCCAGCTCGGTAAATGAAGTAATAAAATGGTAGGAAAAAAATAAATGGTGAAATCTTTAGCTGAAAACTCATTTCTTTCTAACCGTATATTTCCCTTTATACCTCTTAACCGGGCGAGAGTTATTCGACAATCAAGAATGAAACTTATTCCTCCAAGCTCTTAGAGGCGAGAAAAAAATCAATTGGACGAAAAAGATTTATCAAGCGAATAACTCTTCTGTGGGTATGTATAAGAGTACTTGTTAAAGTTATGGGCTAAAGTGCCATTTATTTTTTCCTACCGTTTGCCGTGCTCCTTCTGAATTTAAACCCCCAGAACGTAAAATCGAGACAATTAATCAACAAATAAACGTGTCATTTAGTTAACGAAAAAAAAACTCAATAGAATAAGTAAAAATCTCGAGTATTAACTCCAAAACTGGTTTTTCTCGAAAAAACACTCAGTTTTTTGGAAAAAAATATAGAAAAATTCCTTTTGTGCGGCGGACTACTGCACTTGAAAACATAAAAGCTACATTAAATCTAATACGAATTGGAAAAAGAGTGAAGAATGGTTGCCCCCGGACTTTTTCTTATTTTGATATGACGTCATTTTACCACATGGTATTTTTGGCGATTTTCCGTGGTTCTATTACTATTTGACACAATCGTATTTTTATTTAGTTAGTTTTATTTGTCCCACTCACCACATATACAGGGAATGGCTTCTCAAGCATTTGTATGGAAGGTTTTATTAAACGCTCACCATAATTTGATGCACTGAGGATGGTTTGCGTTAGGCATACCGAAATATCTGAAAATCAATTATTTTTAACGTGGAAAGCAGTAATTGGTTTTCTTGTTCATTACCTTAATAGCAAAATAATTGTCCACATCTGCATTCTTATACAGCTGTCATTCGGGTCCATCTTCAGAGATATAATTAAATTGTTCGTAATATGTTAGGGAGAGGTTTTGCAGCCAAATAAAAAGAGCCTCTATTATTAAATAAACTCTTTAATCCGGACGTTTCGGCATAGGTTTACTCTTGCCATCATCAGCCTTCAAGCTAGAAGTCATCAAACTTATAATAATGTAATGTTATGTGAATGTTTGATGACTTCTAGCTTGGAACTGATGATGCAGAGTAACCCTTTATGCCAGGACTAGGATTTAGTTTAATAGTAGGGAGGCTCTTTTTTATTTGGCTGCAAACTCTTTCCCTATTATGAACAATTTTATATACAGCCACGTAATTATAATAATAGATATAATTAAATTTATAAATATACAAGTTGCCAGGAGCCATGGATTTAATAGACTGTGTCTCTGGAGTTGGAATAAGAGAGGGCTTCATCTCTCCCCCAGTCTTGGTTAAAGAAAACCTAATTCCTCTTGTACCAGGGAAGTTCGGATAGTAAGTTCCATTTCGATTTTTCTCCGCGGATCGCAGTAGTTACTCTGGGTCCAGCAGAACGAAATGAAGCAGAGCTTGTGTGTCATGCATGGTATTTATAATGGCATTGTTGATCGAAAATCCGGCCGCTTGTGAAATAAGATCTGTGATGCGAAGAACGTTAAATTGGATGGAGAAATGCAATGAATGATTCAATGGAGAGAGAATAGGTTCGAGAAACCATCTCTTGCCCACGCCCTTCCTTAAATTGTCCAACTCATCTTCTCGCCATTGCATTTTCTCCTTAAACAGAGATCGTGTCGCGGAGAAACATCGAAAAGGAACTCATATTCCGTACTTCCCTCGTTATTATGCTGAATATAAATTTCTAGTATATATATATATATATCTAACAAAGAGTGTTATTTATTGGTGAGGCCAAACATCCCATGGCCCCCCGGAATTGAACCCAGGATCTCCGCCTTTCTATATATATATATAGGGTGTGTTTTTTAGAGCTACACAAGTTTAAATCATAATAAAACAAAGAAATATATTTTTAATATCAATGAAACGGGCTTTATTGGATACAAAATTTTATGGCATTAATGTTTAAATATGATTTCGGCCATGTGGCCGCCACGGCTGCCGCTTACAAGCCGTAATCTGGAACACCAATTTTCACAAACTTTTCGCACCATTTGCGGCCGTATTTCGCCGCCGATAACTCTTCAAATGTTGATTTCCAGCTGTTCAATTGTGTCTGGTTTATCGACATAGACATGTGTCGACTTTACATAACCCCAAAGAAAATAATCCAATGGGGGTTAAATCACACGATCTTGGTGGCCAATTAATTGGACCATTACGTGAAATTAGACTCTTTCATCAAAAGTTTCTTTGAGTAAATCTCCAGATTACGGCTTGTACGCGCCAGCCACATGGCGAAATCATATTTAAACATTAATGTTATAAAATTTTGTATCCAATAAAGCCCTTTTCATTGATGATAAAATATATTTCTTTGTTTTATTATGATTTAAACTTGTGTAACTCTAAAAAAAAACTCCCGATATATAATAGCTGAGTGTCCGTCTGTCACGCTCTGTTGGATTAACATCCCGTTGGAATTTTGAAACGAAATTTTGTCTTATAGAGGATATTATGGAAAGTCCAAAAAAAATACTCGGGTCCTCAAATTCTCAAAAGGCGAGGCGCAAAAAATACCAGAAAATGAATTTGTTCATTGGAAAGTATTGAGTTTTTTCTTGTCTTTTGAAAAATTAAAGCCAATTCCTCGCCTTATTTCCACGATACGGGGTCGGAGACCTCCCTTTTTCCCTCCTATCATGCGTTTTTGCGACTGAGAAGGATAGAACAGGCCGGCCCGTCGCACGGTCTGACGCCTGTTGAAAAGAGGAAGGAAGAGAGAGACATACAAAGAACAGGACTGCCTGTCCCAGCTCGGGTAGCTCGTGATCGCCACCCATGTACCCATAAGATGTGGGCCCCTGAGCAACAATTAATTAAAATAATTATAATTAATTATATATATATTAAAAAAAAAAAAACACTTTTTTCTTATTCACCCTCACACAGTCTTTTCGGCAACTCAGGCCATATAAGACTTTTACGATATCCGTTATTGATTAATATACATATTTGGGGGTCCAGGCATTCTTATTTAAGCCATTTGGTATCCAAATGGCTTAAATAAAATCATCGGACTGTCTGGGGTCCGAACCCGCGACTTTTGGTATACCAGATTAGCATGCTAACCCCTACACCAAGCCCCGAGGGCAATTAATTATATAATTAATTAAATTATTAGTTTTTTAAATTAAATTGAATTTAATTAATTAAAAAATAATTAAATCTCTCAAATGAAAAATAATAAAAATTGTTATATAATTAAATTTTTATTTTTTTTTTTCTTAGAGAGATCAGGGATGGGGCTTGGATTGGATAAAGACAGACAGACACCCTGCCATTTTTTAGATTTTTCTTAAGTGATAAGAGGGTTGTATTTCTTTAAGAAGTCAGTTATATGTATTTAACACATTTAAATTAAATAACATTTAATTTTAGGACTGCAATTTATGATACGTCACTTCTTGAAGAAAATCTTCAAGAACTTAAAGCCCGTCAAGAAATTTGGGAAGAAAAGAGAAAGAATGGGCAAAAATTGGAGCGAAATTAAGATATTTAGAAAGTGCACTTGAAGAATGGAAATCGATTATCCCAGATGAGAATAGTGAAGAGATGACACCACAAAAAGTGAAACAAAATTGAGCCATCTACAATCACAAGAATTGGTTCTGACTCATGAAACCGCTCAACATAAGATGAAGTAATTGCTTTCTTTTTTAATTTCAGCTATTTATTATTTATTAAGATTACTAAAAAGTCGACTTTTTAATCATTCTAAATGAAAATTAAAGGATTATATGGACCCTGTTACGCATTAGTGTGTCAAGCGCCACCTACCGAGTTTTGAGAAAATTAACATTAAAGTTTTTTGTTTTCATTAGTTTATATATAATTTTTTTTGTCAATTGTGCAAGTAACATTAAATATAAATTTTTTAGGACATATTTCATATAAAAATACTATTAATTATAGCATTTGAAACAATATTCCATGCTTAACTCAATTTTTAATTTTTTGGCTCTTGACACACTAATGCATAACAGGGTCCATTTATTTCTTTGTTTTTTTTAGATGGAGAGGTATTATATCTTTGATATCGTTAACCTTCTTTTTAAATGACTTCTGCCAATGCTTTGATATTTTTACTTTTTTTTTAATTCGTCAAATGAAGTTGCAGCGATAATTAAACAAATTATTCTACTTTATTATACAGGAATTTTATTGCCAGACAACTGTTGTCTGCACATTCTCACAATTTCAGTCCGTAAAGGAAACATACAAATTGTTCAATTTAATGCATGAAGGGGAATTGAGCTACGAGGTTGAAATTTCTATATTTAAATTAGAATGATAGACAGGAAGAGAGGATGTCAGCCAAAAGGAGAGCCTCTATCGAATAAAAATCTCCACTTAGACGTTTTGGGTTTAATTATATAAATCCATCATCAGTTCTTAAGAGATTATTGGCAATCTCAAGATATACGCCATTGAAACTCTATCTGCATCTCAATGGTGTATACCTTGAGATTGCCAATAATCTCTTGAGAACTGATGCTGGATTTATATAGTTAAACCCGAAACGTCTTCTAAGTGGAGATTTGAATTCGATAGAGGCTCTCCTTTTGGCTGACATCCTCTCTTCCTGTCTATCATTCTAATCGTTAAAGAGCCACTTCTCTTATCCAACATCTTTTTATATTTAAAGTAGGCACCCTCCTGGAGAGTGAGAATAAGCTTTTGATCAAAATCTAGCCAAAAAGTACTGCACTTAATTTAGTTTTTTTCGATTTTTCTTAAAATTCGCTCCAACGATTTTGATTAAAAATTCAAAAATCAATTATTTTTTTGATGCTCTTTAAAATGTATATTCTCATTTTGCCATTGAAATCTTCTGAAGACCACTTTACTCTTGTACTTCTATAGGAAGAATAGGAGAAATGGTTGCTATGCTAACAAAATATAAATATTCTCCCATTTTGGAGTTTAGGCTTCCTCAGTTGTTATCATTAGTAAAAGAATTAGATTTTCGGTTTAACTTTGGTTTATTTGTAAAAATTACAACGTTTCGGCCACTGCATTTTAAATGTTGACTGCTTGAAATAAATTATGATTATTTTTCAAAATTTTAATATCATATTTGGACATTTTATACACAATCAAGGGCGGATACAAGGGAATTAAAGAGGGTAATTACCCCCTCCCCACCCGAGATTTGAGAAAAATATTTTTTTTTTCATTCTGTGACCTTCTTCAGGTACATTTCAGCTAAGATTATAAAGGCAGTGGTGCATTTGGGGGGGGGGCAGGGGAATACATTTGCCCCCTCCCCCCAAGGGCTTTAAAAATTTTCTATTTTTCTTAATAAAATATTTCAAAATATATCTACGAATATATAAACTGTACAAAATTAAACAATTAATATAAATATATTTTGGCCAAACTAGAGTACCTATTTGTAAATAAATTTTAAGAAAAAAAAGTTTGTCCCCCCTCCCTAAGAAAAAGTTGAAATGACGCCACTGTATTAAGGTTGTTACATCTATGACAATATCAATTAAATTATTCAATTCAATTGAATATTCAACCTTTATAATCTTAGCTGGATTGTACCTGAAGAAGGCAACAGAATGAGTGGCCGAAACGTTGTAATTTTTACAAATAAACCGAAAATCTAATTCTTTTACTAATATTTTCCTATGTTTATAAATTTTATATCTTGAATTCTAATATAACGGCGGAAACTAAATATATCTCGACACAAAAACAATCTGGTGTGACAAGCACAGAACACAACTTTCGATTCTCCTTAAGTGATGTTGCTGAAGTTGGTTTATTTGAGAAAGAAAACGCTATATTTTCAGCAATTTTTTTATTTGTGAATGAGATGAAATCCACTGAAGGAGTGCTGCCGATAGGTCTCCGAAATATTTGGAATTATTGCATTGCTAACTAATAAAAAATTGCTGAAATATATATAGCGTTTTCTTTCTCAAACAACTTTCGATTAACGAAGGTAAAATAAATCACACCAGATTTTTTCTATTAGTTTTTTTTAATAATATGTCGGCAAACTTTATAAGAGATTTTCTTTTTTTTTTTTTTTTTAATGTTGTGTTTTGACAAAAAAGACAAATTCCGATCATCATTTATTAATACATATCAATTGATAGAACCCTGATGAAGACACAAACGACGTGTTTAAACTTTCGACTAAAAAAAAAGCTTTTTTCAACTTCAATTATTTTAGTAGATTTAACCTTTCCACCGTAGGCTCAAGTTGAAACATTATGTATATATGAAAGGTAAAATACACTGGGTTATGTGTTAATACGTATTAAGTGTTAATTTTAATTAATAAATAAAAAAAAAAACCTTGTAACACATAACCTAGTGTATTTTACCTTTTATATATTCAATTATTTTATCCTCTTGTTTCTGATCTTTTATTTTTCAGAATTGAATCTCAACAGCAAATCATAAAAAAGCAAACTCTTGATATGGACTCAATAAAAAGAGATATTCAACGTCAATCGACATCCCTTGAGGATCAAATTAATTTAGTGAAAAAGATTACAAAAGAAAATTCTTTTAATAACAAGGGTTGGTTAAAATTTATTTATTATGCCCATTTTGAATGAAATTTATTATATAATATTTCTTTTTTTTTTTTTTTTTTTGTTCTAGGAAAGGGACAGTTATAGGTCCCAATTGGATTGCTATGAAAGGAATTAACGGTGACACCGTCGAGTAATAAATTAAGCGAGGATAAATTAAGAATTCAAAGGACTGGAAAAAACTCTAGAAGGCTATAGAGATATGATCAATAAACTGGAAACGGAACTAGAAAATGGTGGAAAACATAAAGGTAACATAACAGTGCTGAGAAATTATTATTATTTATACCAGTGGTTCCCAACCTTTTGTGGCCCATCGCCCCTTTCTGGAGTTTGACTAACATCTATCGCCCCCTTTTCATTTTCATGTTGTTACAGAACTATACCTGCTGTACACACAATTTACATGGTTCAAATTGAATCAAATTCATAGATCCTGTGATCTGCATTTTTCGTACTAAACATAATTTAAAAAAATTAATTAACAAAAAAGTACTTTATTAAATAAAATGTATGATAGCTTGCTTATTCTGTTTGGTTCTCGTGGCGGATGAACAATGAATAAAAACAATATGTTTTTTTATGTAAGATTTATTGGCAGGCAACTTTAGCTACAGTTTTTTAACTGTCGTCGACAATTTTTCCAAAAAATACTAAATTTGGATTAAAAAGGATAAAAGGAGTCATAAGATCTTATTGGTAAATATAATATAAAGATATACAAACTTTTATATAACTTAATTTATTCATTTTTACATTCTGACAAAAAAAAAAAAAAAAATATTTTTATATATATACATTATGTGATATTGAAAACATTGAAAAGAAAGAAAAAAAGAACTTGTTCATTTTTTAGCTGTAAACCTATAATGTCAAATTTGTCCATAGGCCTGAAGATGGGGGAGTGATGCCTCGAAACTGTAGCTACAGTCGTCTGCCAATAAATCTTACATAAAAAAAAAACATATTGTTTTTATTCTTTGTTCATCGCCACCAGAACCAAACAGAATAAGCTTTCATACATTTTATTTAATATTAATTATTTGTTCAACTCCAATTGTTAAAAAAGTACTTTATTTCAAAGTTAAAAAATAAATCAAGTTCCTCAGATAACGTTTGCTTTTCAAAGTGAAAAAAATACAATAACTGCAGAAATAGTGACTAAAACGTTGAAATGTTTTTTAGTTAAATTGTATTATTAATACTAACTAAAATCAACCACAATTAATGGCAAAAATTTATTTTTTTTTAACTATTGAAAACTACTCCTGACCATTAGCGTAACTAGAGGTAGTAGGCGGGATTTATAACATTTATCTCCTCCCAAATCTTTTAAAAATCTAATAATTATTTTATTTTTATGAAGAAAATTTCAAAAATGTATCTTTTTTCGGTAAATTTTTATTTAATGAAAACAAAAGTGAGATTTCGATTTTAGATTGGAATTAGATTCTTCAGAATATTTTATTTAGCAAATTTGCGAGATATGTTTGTGCTTAAGATTGGGCAAAATAGCATCCCCTGGAGTCGAACCAGGACCTCCACGCTTTTGCGGCTGGTGGACTACCCTTATCCTAGGGCGCCGGCCCAATAAGCACATCTCGCATCCGCCTATTTTACTAATGAAATTAAAATTTAATTGTCTAGAGAAAGTTCTTAATTTGATCTTAAGCATTGATTGAAAAAATTCTATCCTTTTCAAACAAGGCTCTACCTAGTTAATATTTTATTTTTATGACAATTTTTTGTCCTCTTCTATCCTGGCCATCCTCTAAATGGGATAGTTTTCTCTTTGATTTTTTTTTTTTTAATTTTTATAAACTCTATGATTACTCATCGCCCTCACTTATTTATTGCCTTCCTGAAAAACCAAATCGCCCACTTGGGGCGATCGCCCCTAGGTTGGGAACCACTGATTTATACAATTATTATGTTGATTACGAAAGCATTTTAATAGGAAACATGGAACGGATGTACTTTTTCAGTTTTTTTTTTCGATTTTCTCAAAATTTGCACCAACGATTTTGATTAAAATTCAAAAATCAATTATTTTTAGATGCTCTTTAAAATGTATATCAGTAAAATTTTTTCGTACACTACTGATTTAGTAGTTTAGATTTTTCAAATTCCCTTTCCGCCTCTTCCATCCATAGGAACAATGTTAATTTCCTATAGGGATTTGTATGTTAATTTCGATTAATTTGGAACTTTTTACGGATTTAAAATTTTTTTTCCAATTCTTATGAAATTTTGTATTTATTTACGATTCTATATTGTGTACAAAATGTCCAAATATGAGATTAAAATTTTGAAAAATAACCATAGTTTATTTGAAGCAGTCAACATTTAAAATGCAAGTTTGAAACTAAGGTGCTATGGGAAACTAAATATATCTCGACACAAAAAATCTGGTGTGACCAGCACGGTGCACAACTTTCTCTTACCAAAGGGGTTGTGTACTGTGCGCCAGTCACACCAGATTTTTAAAAATTTGTATTGATAAACAAATATTTTTCAGGAGTGTCCAGCGAACAATTGGAAAAAAATCCATCATTTAGAATCGGAACGGGATCGTTTAAAGATGGAAAATGAAGAATTAAAAAGAAAACGGGATGAAATGTTAACGCAATCAGAACTTGATGGATCAACAAGTTCGAAAAATATCAAAGTATTACATTTTAGGTAAATATTCAATTATTTTATTTATATTAAAAAATTTTTCTCTTTAAGCTTTAATCACCCTATGCAACATTTTCGTGATTAAACAACAAGCCTGAAGACGATTCCAATCTAGAATCGAAATGTAATAAAAGAAAACTTCATCCAACTGCTAGTCATAGACTTTTTACCTTACTAACTTATTTATTTTTCCATATTAATCATTAAAAGTCATTAGTGAGTGACGTAAAGTGAAGAAAAGTGTTGCTGCATCTATTTTTCTACTCTTCTTTTTGACTATTTAATTTATAAGTATTGTAGTGTCATATCTTTGATAACAAACTTTCTTCTATCCTCTGTCAGTAGAAAAGAAAGAAAGCCTAGAGGAATTGAGATCATAATTATTGGATTATTTATTATATTTTAAAACGAATTTTTGGAAAGTCAAGGGGTTCAGGAGCGACGTCTAAACGTATTTAAAAAAAAACTAGACTATTATAAGGAATTTTTCAATGCGGTTTTTTTTTAAATGAATTAAATTCATAAGAGATTATTGGGACATCGAGCTATAATTTGTTTAATGTCTTATTAAACAATTATCGTAATTAATTTTTTTGTTATCAAGCAAATACAAAAAACAATCTGTCCCAATAATCTTTAATTTTTTTAAATTTAAAAATGAATTTATTGTTATTATTAATCACATATTAATTAAGAAATTTTTAAAATAAGCTTAGATGATTTATTTAAAAATCAACTGTCAAATTAGTTCAGCATTCTTGCAATAGATGGCAGGCTAGTCTAACAGCCGATCCCCTAATGGTGGGTTATATTTTATTTTTATATTTTTTTTAAAAATTTTACATAATATATAATAACATTTATAAAGTATTTATTGGTAAAAGATCAATGAAAATCAACCAAATGCATTAAATATTATTAGCTACCATTCTGACATCTCTTGGCAAATTTTTGAATTACTTGATTTTTTTGGGCATGCTTTTTATGACACACTACGCCATCTTATCGGGAAAAACATGCGTAACACCTTCGCTCCTATCCCGCCTTAATTGGTGGCAACATGGAAGGTGGAAAACAAAAATTTTCTTTTTCATCACGATCTCGGTTTATGGCGACTGAAATTTGCGGAAGTTTTACAATCCATCATCAGGACCTTCAAAACATAATAATAAAGGTTCAAGCATAAGACACATTTTTAAATCTTTCAATCCCCCTCACGGGGAGGGAAGGGAACGTGGCCGAGAAGGCTAAATTTGTAGATAAATGTCAATAATGATAGACTGGAAGACATGGAGCGCGCGTTCGCCCCTCCAGGCAGTTCAATGAATTTATTTAGATACCAAAAGGTATAAATAAATGTGAGATTGTACAATTTTTCACTTAAGGAGGAACGGGATCGAAGGTGTTACGCATGTTTTTCCCGATAAGATGGCGTAGTGTGTCATAAAAAGTATGCCCAAAAAATTCAAGTAATTCAAACATTTGCCAAGAGATGTCAGAATGGTAGCTAATAATATTTAATGCATTTGGTTGATTTTCATTGATCTTTTAACAATAAATACTTTATAAATGTTATTATATATTATGTATCTTTTATAAAAGCATAAAAATATATAAAGAAGATAGGCCAGATAGGTTTAGGGGATCAGCTGTTAGAATAGCCTGCCATCTATTGCAAGAAGGGCTGAACTAATTTGACAGTTGATTTTTAAATAAATCATCTAAGCTTATTTTAAAATTTTCTTAATTAATATGTGATTAATAATAACAATAAATTCATTTTTAAATTAAAAAAAAAAATTAAAAGATTATTGGGTTTTTTTGTATTTGCTTGATACAAATAAATTAATTACGATAATTTTAATAAGTCATTAAAAAAATTATATCTCGATGTCCCAATAATCATCAATTAAGGCAAAACAAAAGATAGACTTTTGTTATTTGATGCAGAGAGTGGATTCTCATTCCGTGGCAAAAGGATCTCGCAATTCCTCTGAGCTTTCATTTAATGTTGAACAAATTAATTTCTTCTAACTTGGATCTGAAATATGTAGTAGTAGTTGTAGTAATGTACTAACAAAGACGAAATAAAACTTTTTTCTGTAAAAAGTTTATTTAATACCTTCACATTTTATTTTTCCTTTTGAATTACTGCATTTTAGTTTTTATTCTCTAAAACTTTTTTCCCTCTTCCATTTTTTTTTTTTTTTTTTTTTTTTTCTGCACTCCCCCAGGACTGTGGACTTATCTTTTGCCTTGTTCTTTTATTATTACAAATGAGATGCTAAAATAAATTAATTAAAAAACCTGCTTCTGGAGTGTAGTAACCTAGTAAAGAAAGAGACTTCGTCGGCTTCGCACTCTCCCCCCCGCCGCAGCTGTGCAGTTATAAATTAAAATCAGGATTATTTGATTAATAACCACAAACAGGGTAGTATGTAACTTCATCAAGTCAGAAGTTTTTTTTTTTTTTTTTTTTTTTTTTTGATTTGCACAAGCAATTATGATTTAATTTGAAAAGTGGAAGCACTTTGTTGTGATATATATATATATATATGTTTTCCCAGCAGTAGAGGATTTCGGGGACATTTTCGTTCGATTTAAGTTAATTCGAGATAAATTCAAATATAATATAACTTTAACAATTATATTATAAGGACATCGGCCAAAAAAATGAATACTTTTGCGTATTATCCGTTTATTTGTAGATATTTCGATTCTAATGGTATAGAATCATCCTCAGTACAATCAACAGATGCTTTGCAAATCGTTAACTCTTCCCATCCAATAATTATGATTATGATTATGAAAATTACATTCATGGAATGCGCAGCTTTT